>CABHPP010131107.1:0-36718 GCA_902168425.1 Peromyscus attwateri
GGTATCCTAAGCATAGGAAACCTCAAAGCCCACCCCTACAGTGACACACTTCTTCCAACAAGGCCATACCCACTCCAACAAAGCCACACCTCCTAATAGTGCCACTCCCTATGAGATTATGGGGGTCAATGACATTCAAACTACCACAGGGCCATTTTCCTAGTTTCACCCAAATGCTTTGCCACATAGGCCCCTTCAGCTTCAAAACCAAGGATGTACTGGATCCTCCTCACACTTTGGATAGCCCTGACTTCCACTCTGGCCAAGCTGGAGGAAAGCTTTCTGCTTTTGATGGCTCAGAGATTAGATTAAGCCCATGAGCATAATCTGTCTTAAAGGTCAGCCATATTATATCACATAGTTATGGGATCAATAGGTCACTGTGTCACAGGGGCTGGGCATTGGAGTAATTTATCTTCTAGAGGCATCATAGACATTCTGTCTTCAGCACCCTCAGAGTTGTGGTATCATTGGTAGCAGAGACCTTCTCCACAAGGACAATCTGCCCCACTGACCTTCACTACATTATGGAGAGCTAAACTGAGTTCATCTCTTTACAGCAAGCTCATCACAAC
Organism: Peromyscus attwateri; assembly: GCA_902168425.1. NCBI lineage: Eukaryota > Metazoa > Chordata > Mammalia > Rodentia > Cricetidae > Peromyscus > Peromyscus attwateri. Next base: position 576 of record CABHPP010131107.1, read on the forward strand.
CAGCAAAAGCAGGGCCTGAGCAGAAGGCACTCGCCTACGTCCATCAGGTTAAGACCCTGGTCAGGCTGGAGAGTGAGGACAGAGGGTCAGAGCATGTCCTACAACATTGATCCTGGTGCCAGGAAAACCGGAATGCCTTCTGAATGCTGATAAACCGTGGCTGAACATTTGGACACTCATTTACCTCATATGGCAAGAAGCCTGGAGGCAGCTTGTTTTAAGTGGGATCTGCTGGCCACACAGCGCTGGTCATATCCAAGTTCTTTCTTTCTTGGCATGTCTGCTTTTCATCCAGAGGCTTGTTACCTCATGGTTGCAAGAAGGTTACGGTTGGAACAGATAACGTGGTTTCATACAACCACGTTTAAGGCAAGATAAAAGAGACACTTAAAAATGTTATTACATCTGTTTATTTATTTATGTCTCTCTCAAAGACATTTTATAGCAGTTTTAGATTTATAGCAAAATTGAAAGGATAGTATATAGATTTACTGTACATATGTATTCCCATTCATATATGCATATATGCATATGTATATATGTATAACACACACACACACACACACACACACACACCCTCTACCAGAGTGGTGCATTTTTATTTCATTTGATGAACCTGCTTTGGGGCTTAATTACTTCTCGGTCCATAATTTATATTAGGGTTCTCTCTCATAATGCTGTAATTCAGTGTTTGGTCAAGTGTTCGATGACGTGGACCCACCGCTATAGAGTCACACAGAACACTTTCATGGCCCTCGCTACCTGTGTTCTGCCTGTTCACCTCATTCCTTCTCCTAGGCCATGGAAAGCACTGATCTTTGTCTCCTGCCATTATAGTTTTGCCTTTTCTGGATGCAGTAGAACTGGAGTTATACGATATAGAGCCTTCTCAGACTGGCTTCCTTCAGTTAGTGATAAACAATTGTTTGCTGTCCAATAGGTATTTTCTTCAGGAATTTTCATGGCTTAATAGCTCATTTCTCTTCAGTGCTGAATGATAATCCATTTTCTTTCTTTCTTTTTTTTTTTTTTTTTCCTGAGTGATAATCTGGTTTATTGATTGATTCATTTACCAACTGAAAGACAACTTGTTTGCATCCTGCTTTAGGCAATATGAATAAAGCTTCTGGAACTACCTGTTTCAATGCCTTTGGGTAAACACCAGGAAACATGATCACTGGATTTACGAACACGCTTTATGTTAAGTAAACTCCCGCCTGTTTTCCCAAGCCACTACCATTTTCCATTTCTATAAAGAACAAGTGAGAGTTTTCTCTTCCTGTTGCCTCACTTCCTTGACAGCATTTGGAGTTGTCTGCATACATTCCAACTAGTGTGTTTGGTAGTTCTTTATTTTAATTTGCCATTCCCAAATGACATATGATGTGGGATATATTCTCACACGCTTGTTTGACAGCTAACAGATCTCTATTAATGTCTTTGGCCCATTTCTAAGTCAAGTTGTTTTTTTTTAATTTATTGTTGAGTTTTAAAACTTTTGAATATTTTGAATAACAGCCCTTTATTAGATGTGACTTTTGAAAATATTCTGTGTAACCTGTCCTTTTATTCTCTTAACTACATCTTTTGCAAAACAGAAAAAAAATTAAGACAGTCTGGCATATTGACCATTTTTTTTTTATGCGTGTGCCTTTGGTATTTATTCAAAAGGCTATTGTTAGTCCTGCCTGAGGCCAGCTAGGTTTCTTCTGTTATCTAGGTGTTTTTTCACTTGCATAGTTTACATTTAAGTCTGTGATATATGTTAAGTTAATTTTTGTGAAGGGTGTAAGTTCTATTACTACATTTATAGAGATGCATGTGTGTATTGTATGTGTGCATATGTGTAGGCAGGTGTGCACACATGCACATGCATGGGCATAATTTTTTCTTTTTTTGTCTCATCAACTAGAAATGGATCACTTGACCATTCCCAGTTGTAAGAGAGGTTAGGAAGGCAAGCATCCAGCAAAGGGCAATTGAATTGACTTTGACCAATGACTCTTGATGTGTCCCTCAACAGTCTTGCAGCAGCACTGCACCCCCCCCCCCCCTGCCGCGCATGCCCGGAAACGTGTTAGACATGAATATTCTTGTATTCTTGGAGGGTTTGGAGCTCAGTAATCTGTGTTTACCAAGCTCTCCAGGAGATCCTGGTGCTTGCTGGAATTTGAAAACCCTGGAGGTAGAGGAATTATCTGCCATCCCTTGAGACTAACCACATTGCTTTAATGAATGGGATTCAAATTCTGTGAGCAGAGAAGGTGGGGTAAACAAGTGTTAGCATGTACTGGTGTCAGTCAACAGGAAGCCATATAAGCCACTTTTCAGGAAATTGTCTCTTTTTCCTACTCGTCAAAAATTAGCTGGTCTTTGAGGTCTTTGAGTCATTTAGGACAGGCTGGTATGTGCGCTGGTGACAGACAATCCTGTCTTACCCTCACCCATGCCAGCCTTGAAGCCTAGACAATACCCAGGCTATCGGCTTTACTATAACAGGAGGAGAGGCTTCCCACTGAACTTTAAGTTTTGGCATCCAGGAGAGGCCATTGCCTGAGATAGTCACTCAGCCCCAAAGGCTAATGCACCGTTTGATTTCCAAAGATGACAGAAAAATTTGTAAATAGGGAAAATGCTCTTGGCGCATTTCTTGGGTTGCTCTACTGGACAATTTCAGAATGACAAACGTCCTGGGAATTTAGATACCGATGGCCTGTGCATCCAATTTTTTGGAAATGTTATTGTGTTTGTGACTCACTCTTTTCACATCCAAGAAAACCGAGCCCGTCATTTGTGAAGCCACCAGACTGAAGTCATGTGTTAAGTTAGTGGCATGGTGTGGATCTGAACCAGCAATCCTGTTAGGCTTCTTCTAGATGAGCCAAAAAAAGTTTACTGTCGGATACACTGTTTTCAACTACATCCTGAAGCCAATGTGGGGTTCGAGATCTTTTACCATACCTTGCTAGTTAAGTGAAAAAAGTTCACCTGCCATCCCAAAGAGGGAAATCCGGGCAGTTAGCAAGGAAGGATAATTACTTGAGATTGAATAGACCTGGTGCCAGATTCCAAAGCAGGGTTTAGAAATGAGGAGCCTCTCCCTCCCTTGCTGTGGGCTCCAGCTCTGCTGGGCAACATTGACCACCACTTGATAAGATGCTTTAGCAGAGCCAAGTCCGGTTTGGACTGAATCCCACTCTCTTTCTTTGAGGTGGACTTTGGCCTCTGGGAGGAGGCAGCTATCTCCTTTTATCAAACCGAGCAGCAAGCTTTCTGCTATTTCTTCTAAAACCAAGGGACACTCTTTTTCTTCCTTAGCCTTCCCACCACACAAGGACAAAACAGAAATGTTTATTTGTCTTTTGAGGCAAAGGCGTCTGGGCACAGCTTACCTATGATGCATTACTCTAAATCTACTACCATGAAATGTGAGGACCCTCCTGGCCTTCCAAACACTTAAGAAAGAGTGATAGCTGCTGCCACATGAAGCCATGGTGATGTCTGGACCCGTCCTGCTGCCGAAGGCCATGTCTGGATCCATGGTCCTACTGTAGCCAGGGACCATGTTCATAGTCTGCGCTGTCATCAGAAACTGTATGGAGGCCCATGATCTGTACTCCAGATGACTGAAGAGCAGGGAGGCTATCTTGCTGTGATATTGATGACTGTAGATACATAGTTGAGAGGGAGGGACATGGAAGGCCTCTGTGACAACCCTACCCCCACCCCCAAAAAGGTGACAACCTAGACAGGAAGTCACCAAAGGGAACTCTTAAAACATGTGATGGGGATGCTGAAGTGTAGCTCTCCACAGTTTATGGCTTCTGGCAAGGAGGCATGTGGGAGGGGAAGGACTAATTTTTGACTGTGCTCCAGTAAGTATATAGATAACACAAATTGGATGTGTGTGTGTGTTTAAGTTTTTCCTTTTTTTGAGGGGGGTCACAAGGGTTCGGGGTGGACATGAAAGGACTGGGAAGTGAGTGTGATGGGGTGCATGATATGAAATTCCCAGGGAATTTGATGGCAATCTTCTAGTGATGACCCACAAACAGGCTTGTCCATCACTGTGGATTGCAGGAAAAGATAGGTGGAGGAAGGCAGAGTTCTAGAATGTTCTATCACATTCTGGAGCAGGAGTCAAGGGAAAACTTAGGGGAACACACTTGGCAGGAGACTTCTGTCCCTTGAGGTCACACTCAGCAGCAAAGGAGTTAATGTAGAAGGATCATTGTCTCAAGAAGATGAAAACTGTTCTGGAATCAGTGTTATTTTCAGCTCTGTAGGTTCAACTACAGCATCTAATTCCTATTAGCAGTGACAGTATTCTGGTACCAGTTATGTGTGCCAGCACTGTACATAAATAGGCAGGGATGAGGGCAAAGTGGTGGGTTTGGTGGGTTTCAGTCTAAGAAAAGACTGAAGTTCAGTGACATAGAAAAGATGTAATACTGGTGAACTCTAGTTTATAACTTGATGTGAGAGGGCCTGTGTATGTGTGGGTGTGTTCACGTGCCTATAATATACCTACTCTAGTGCACAGAATCTTCATACATTTATAGAAAATGTAAATTTAGGATTAATGTTGAATGGTGTGATTTTGTTTTTTATCAGGGAGAAGATTCTGGTGTAAATATAAATAACCTCTTTCTTTCCCTAAGGGACTAGAAGGAGGTGGGAGGTAATTGTTTTAAAATGAAAAAATAATTTTAAACCTGTATCAACCAGATCTCTTCTAAATTAGTTTAGGGATACTATCTCGCATTAATGGTAGTCCCCAAATGTACATTTGGGGTGGCCTACATAAATGACAACCATAAAGCAGACTCTACAATTTCTCTTAATGATTGCCCATGATACAGTTTTTTCTCGTGGACAGTTCTTCCTCTCTTCCTCTAATGCAAGATTGCTTTTGAGGCAGAATAGAAAGATAGGGGAAATTGTAGGCCATGGGAAGGAAAAGGAGCCCCTCACTCTGGAGACTGGTGGGAGATCCTTACCAGCAGAGAACCAAGAATTCCAGAACAATTAATGCTTGCTCAAGGCCCTTTCCCCATCTTAGGTCTGCAATTTTCTAGAAGTCTCACCAGAGATGCATTACACAATCTCCAGTGGCTCCTGGTTTTTAACTTACTGGGTCATCATCCCATCCAAGGTACCCCCAGAGCCACGCTATAGTCTCTGTCTCTGTTTCTCCATCTCTCTCTCTCTCTGTCTCTCTGTCTCTCTCTGTTTCTCTCTCTCTCTCTCTCTCTCTCTCTCTCTCTCTCACACACACACACACACACACACACACACACAGAGAGAGAGAGAGAGAGAAAGAGAGAGAGAGAGAGAGAGAGAGAGAGAGAGAGAGAGAGAGAGAGGAGAGAAAGACAGAGACAAAGAGCTAGACAGAGAGAGATAGACACAGAGAGAAAGAGACAGAATTTTCTTAATCACCCTTCAAGATGTATCTTGAAAGCCATCAAAATTATATATATATATTAAGATGCTTAATTGTGATTTTCTTCTTGATAAGCTCACACCCACACTTGGGGATGACTTACTTTCTTTTCAAGTTGCTCTTTCTCATAATACTCATACTTAAAATTAATGTGAAAAGTGGCTTTTAATAAACTGTGACTTTAAAAAAAATCTTTGCATGTTTGTGCATGTGCGTGCATGCGTGCGTGCGTGCGTGCGTGCGTGTGTGTGTGTGTGTGTGTGTGTGTGTGTTGAGATTCCTAAGGGTTTGTGGGAACTCCTCACACGGTGCAGGTGTGTCCTCATTCCGGCTGCTTAGTGTGACTGATGTTTGGGTCTGTGTAATTCTTTAGCATGGGGTTTCCCTGTGTCTTATAGGGTGGGTCTGGCTTTTTCCACTCACTAGATGCCAGTGTTTTCCCTGTCCACAGATACATCAGCCCCAGTGTCTCCAGACACAATAAATGTCATCTTAAGATAAACTTTCCCCAGCTAAGAACCAAGTGGAGAGGAAGGGACCAATTTGCTTGACAATCCAAGAGGTGCATATCCTGGCCCCTTGTCGGAGTCTTCTACGTGAGCTCTATCGTCTAAATCCATGGTGCTACCCATCTCTTTAGTGCCGCACTAACACTACCAAGAATCCTTCTATCTCAGCTGGGTCCTTAATGAGGACTTCGAAGATTTATACTATGGGAATGAGGTCATTTTTCAAGGAGAAAGGAAAATGCCCCGAGGCTTGTCTCCGATGAGTAAGTGAGAGGGAAAGATAGATGGTTCAGCCACGATTCTTCAGCAGGCAAACATCTCAGCCTTCACTTGAGCTGATGGGGGCTAATTTAATGGAATAGTCTTCCATTTTCTCAGCTTATCCTTAATAACCAGCCACTGTCCCCTTGGCGTTTCCTGTTGCTGTCTGAAATCACTTCAGGGGGTCTTAATGGATTTAAAATGCATCTTCACTCTTCTATAAAGAACGAAGTTATCAAACCCTCCCCAAAATATAACTAAGTAAAACACTTCCCAGATAGTGGTCACCCTCTTCCTCTCCTTCCCTCCATCTCTGTGTTTACGGCTCTCTTTCTCTGTATTTCTCTCTCCCTCTGTGTTTTTATGTCTCTGTCTCTCTTTCTCTCTCTGTGTTTATGTCTCTCTGTATGTATTTCTCTCTCTCTCTGTGTCTCGTGTATTTCTCACACTCTATGTGTTTATGTCTCTGTGTGTATTTCTCTCTCTTTTCCTGTGTTTATATCACTCTGTGTATTTCTCTCTTTCTGTGTATCTCTCTCTTTGTGTATATACCTCTCTGTGTATTTCCCTCTCTGTGTGTATTTCTCTCTGTGTGTGTATCTCTCTCTGTGTGTGTGTATTTCTCTCTGTGTGTATGTCTCTCTCTCTCTTTGTGTATTTCTCTCTCTGTGTGCATGTCTCTCTCTTTGTGTATTTCTGTCTCTCTCTTTGTGTATGTCTCTCTCTGTGTATATTTCTCTCTCTGTCTCTGTCTCTGTCTTTCTGTGTTTATGTGTTCACATTCCTATGAATGTGGAAGTCAGATGTTGCCTTGGGTGTCATTCTTTTGGAGCAGTCTGTCTTATTTTTTAAGGTAGGTCTTTCCCTGGGACCTGGGGCTCACTGATGAAGGCTGGAACACAGAGCCCTGGGGAGCTTCCCATCTCTGTCTCCCCGGTGCTGGGATTACAGTGATGTGCCGCCATGTTCCAGCTTTTTACACAGGTTCTGGGGATCACAACTTGGGGCCTCGTGCTTGCACAGCAAGTGTTTTCTGGGTCATTTTCCCAACTTTTTAATACTTTAAAGGTAATTCTAACATTGTCGGTCTTTCTGGCAATCTTTGATTGCCTATAACTGGGGTATCTGCTTGTTCTTCGGGGTGAGAAATCACCCGTGAAACTGGATATACAGAGGACTTTTCAGGGAGCCTTGGGTTTGCCATTTGCCTGATAGGATTGTCTGAGGTCAGAATGAGTATTGTGGTACCCCAGAATTGGTGCCAGTATTATTCATCTGCTTTGAGGCTTTACTGTGTGCCAGACTCTGGGCTGCTGGTTTTACCCAGGATAAACTGTGTGTCTCCAAGACATCGTCGTCATCTTCCTAATTGAATGAGATCAGAATATTTTGCCCGAATCTGTGACCTATCCAAGATCTACCCAGCCAATATCTGACAGAGAAAAGATGCTGGCTCAGGTCCCCTTGTCCCCAGAGTACACACATAGACTCACCAGTCCTTCTTTCCTTCTCTTGTAAGGGTCACTAGTGTCTGATGGCCCCAAGAGCTGGAAGGTTTAGTGAGATCTGGGGACAGATAAATACGAGCATTTAAAAGCTAATACTGGTCCTGCCTTTATCTGTTTTCAATGGGTTTAATTTTATTCTCTCATTATGTTGAATTGGATCATAGCCTCTGATTCTCTTTATGAAGCCATTGTATCTCCCTAAGCAGTTCACATTTATTGTGTATCCCCATGTTTGTATCCTCTATTGTGGAGTTTAATCTAGGATTTGGATGGCCCTAGTTCCTGCTGGATATTGCCATGCACCCAGCACAAGAAAGAGTTGCAGAAGGGAGGGGGACCTCTACGGTCCCAATAGTTGATTTGTTCTGATCTGCTTCCACAAGAGGACTTCACAGATAGAAATATCCTGTACTCTTCCAGACCGTTGCTCTGCTTGGTACCACCTCCTTTATGGAAGAAAATGAAGCATACGGCTCAAAGCCAAGCCTCCTGGGCAGCTGAGGCATCTGGCCTTGCCTTCCAAAGATACTTTCCAGGTTCTAGACTCATTGGTTTGCTAGCCTCAGCGTTCCACTAAAAGAGTTTTGGAGGACATGGAGTTGGAGGATAGCAACAGTAAGACTTTAATTCTCATTGGAAATTTACCTAACCTCAGGATCTGCTTAGCTTGGCTGAAATGTTTCTTCCTTTCAAGAACTGTTTGTGTCTTTGAGACTGTGCTAGCCTTCCCCCAGGCTTCCGAGAGCCTGAAACAGCCACTGTCTGCTTTGCCAGCACTTGCAAACTTCTCTTCCATTTCAGAAAGAAGATTCACCGTTAGGTGGAAAACAGTAGTTTTAGCGGACTATTCACTAACAGGAAGGAGAATATGCCATCTGACCTTGTGGTATTTAAAATCTCTCTCTTGTAGTCCTTACCAGCTAAAGCACAGTGACATCTCCCATTGTCTCCAGGAAGTTGGTTGGAATGCCATGTTCAAATTTTCAAACGGATTTCATCTCCAGACCATAATTCTTAAAGCCATTTGTCTAAAAAAATTGGGAGAACCAATTTATCTACACTTTTTCTTTGTTTGCTGCTTACTAAGGGAAACTTGTAGAAGTATTTCCGAAAGCATTGTCCAACAGAGGGAACCATCTAGAAAATTGTATGGAATTTCACTGTCTGCTAGGTCTTGCCCACTGCAGAGCCGATCGCTTCCTAGAACCCCAGGCATCCTATTAATTAAAAGGTTTTATATCTTCCCAATTTGGGACTACTTAAAATCCAGGAATGTATTAGTTCTACCCCCAATGGTAACCTGTATCTAAAATTAACAACAACTCTTGAGTTACTAATGTAATGAGAGTGTTTTATTAGCACTCACATTTTTACTGGCATCATAAAATCAACTTAATAGGCAGATGAATTCCCATGCTCTCCCTTTATCACCAATTCTTCTGCAAGGCACTGACTTAGTGGAGTAATAATCTTTAGTTCCTCCATAGAACTCCATGTGTTTTTGTTTGTGTGTGTGTATGTGTGTGTGTGTGTGTGTGTGTGTGTGTGTGTGTGTGTGTGTGTGTGTGTGTGTGTATGTGTATGTGTGTGGCAGGGGGTAATATGTTCATGCTATAGAGCCTAGTGGTGGACATCTTCAGATGCCTTCCTCGGTGAATCTGGCCAGTTGAGGCCCCAGGAATTTTACTGTTTCTATTTCTCAGGCTCTAGAATTGTAGGCATTCAGCACCGTGCCTGCCTTTTGCATTGGGTGGGTGTTGGGGATATGAACACAGTTCGTCGTGGTTGCTCAGTAAGGCTTTTACAGACTGAGCCATCTCCCCAACTCCTCCTTTCCCTCTTTCTTTTTTCTTTTATATTTTAACTCTTGGCCTCATGCTAAATGCTAATTGTTATGGTTTGGATCTGGCATGTTCTCTAGATGTTCATGAATTGAAGACTTGGTCTCCAATACAGCAGTATTCGGAGATGATTGGATTATTAGTGTTTTAAACTCCCCAATGGATTAATTCACTGATGAATTCTAGGGTGCTTTGAATAGGTATGGACCCCATAGACTCATGGGTTTGAATACTTGGTCTATAGGGAGTGGCATTATAAGAAGTATACCCTTGTTAGAGTAGATGTGGTCTTGTTGGAGGAAGTATGTCATTGTGGAGGCAGGCTTTGAGGTCTCATAAGCTCAAGCCTTGCCAATGTGTCTCAGTGTTCACTTCCTGTTGTCTGTGGATCAAGATGTAGAACTCTTAGCTCCTTCTCCAGAGCCATGTTGGCCTGTGTTCTGCTGTGCTTTGTGCCGTGGTGGTAATGGATTAAATATCTGAAACTGTAAGCCACCCTAGTGAAATGTTTTTCTTTTATGAGAGTTGGCATGGTCATGGTGTCTCTACAACACAATAGAAACCCTAAGACAGAGTCACAGCTCAATGAACTATTAAGAAGTCGGGCCTGGCTGAGAAAGTAGGTCACTAGGGATGTGACTTTGGAGAGGTTATCTTGTTCCTTTTGGCTTGCTTTATGTCCTCTCATTGCCCTGCTGATGCTCCAAGGTGAGCGGCCTCCTTTGACATTCACTCTCTGCCATGAGGCTCTGCCTCACCTCTTACCCACAGTAATGGGATTGGCTGACTCAAAGTGGGAGCCAGAATACATTTTTTCCTTCTTCGTTTTTCTCCGGTAGTTTGCCACAGTGACAGAAAGTTTACCATACTACTCATGTGAGCCAAGGAAGTCACAGCTCACTGGTGTAGCTTACAAACTGATGTGCTCTGCTATCGAGTCTGCTGGGCATTTGATCTATGTGTTTACAATAACAATTTCTAGGTGACTGGTGTGTGAGAAACCACTGAAGAAATCCGAATAGCTTTAGGACTTTATTGCCTTAGGGAAGGGAAGATATTGAGCTTATACATTGTTATTGAGAGCGGTACTGACATTTGGAACTGTGCTCCCTTGGGAGGTGATGGCAGGGCAGGCATATTCAGTCACACTGATGTACTGCCAGTAGAATGCCCTCTCATTTTAAACATTTTAAATGTATATATTGCATATATTTTATATGTGTGTGTGCATGCGTGCGTGCATGTGTGTATGCATGTGAGTGCATCTGTGTGTGAGTGCAAATATGTGGAGGCCAGAGGTCATCTTTGGGTGCCTTTCGCAATCATCATCTACTTTATTTTTTGAAACAGGTTCTCTGAACCTAGAGTTTGTCAGTTCAGATAGACTGGCTGGCCGCTGAGCTCCAGGGATTCTCCTGTCTGCCTGTCTCTGCCCCTAAGCACTGGGGTTACAGCACGCCCTGCTTCTCTGTGGGTCCTGGGGATCTAAACTCCAGCTCTCAGGATGCTCAGAAAACACTTTCCTGACTGAGTCATCTCCCTAACCCCTGGACTGCTGTTCCCTTGAACTGAGTCCTACCTGGGATGTGAGCATTTCCCAAGGAGGAAACACTTGATGTTTCTCAGGCCGTCCTTTGCTCTGACGTCCCGGGAAGGGCTGCATTGTTTGTTACAGCTTGTTTTAATAATGGCTTCAGCTGTGCCTTGGATGTCTTCTGCTGAGGTTTAGGCTCTTGTTAGCATGAAGCTGTAGTTCTCAACCTGTGTGTGGTGGGTCCCCAGGGGCCCGAGGTGCTGTTTTCAGTAACTAGAGTTCTCTTGTTATGGTAAACAACACATCTCCTTCACATTGTATTGCCTCTTCTCAATTATAAATAGAACATTCATCAACAATTCACTTTAAAGCACAGCGTCAGCTGGAGCCAAAACATTCAGAAGGGATTTTTATACTGTAAAAGCTGAAGTACATTGGCTTTTCAAATCAGTACTCTGTTTCTGTATCATTCTGGTATTTTTTTTCTTCATGACATTAACATTTCAAAATTGTGTGTGTGTGTGTGTGTGTGTGTGTGTGTATGTGTGTGTGTGTGTGTGTGTGTGTGTGTGTGTGTGTGTGTACCCCCTCCCTGCACATGTGCATGTGGAGATCAGAGGCTAACAACTTGCAAGGCTGGTTCTCCTTCAACCAAGTAGATCCTGGGAATGGAAGTCAGGTTGTTATGCTTGGTGGAAAGCACCTTTATCTGCTGGACCACCTTGCTGGCCCCACAGCCACCCTTGTCTTGGTCACAGTCATCTTTACACACAGGCTGTCTTCTCCAATAGAATCATCCTGGGAGAGTCACTCTGATGAGACGTGGCTCAGAGGTTAAGAGCACACACCGACTGCCTTTGCAAGAGGGCCTGACTGAATCAGTTCCCGGCCCCTGTGTTGAGTGACTTACACCCATCTATTAACTCCAGCTCCAGGGGATCTGACACCCTCTTCTAGCCTTCACAGGCCCTGTGTTCATGTGCACATACCCACATGCAGACTCATAATTAAAAATAAAAATAAATCTTGAAAATATTTCAGGTATTAGTTGGGTATCCATTTTATTATTTTTATTGTAATAATGTAACACAACATGAACTATACCACCTCAACCATTCTCAAGTGTCCAGTTTCATGGTAGTAATTACATTCACATTGTTGCACAATGATAATCATTATCCATCTCCAAAACTCAATCTCTCCCAAACTAAAGCTGTACTCATTAGGCAATAATTTCCCCCTTTTCCTTCCCCTCCAGTTCCTGACAACCACTATATATTTTTCTTTCTTTTCTTTTGTTTTTCTTTGGGCTTTACTGTGTAGCCCTGGCTGTCCTGGAACTAGCTCTGTAGACTAGGCTGGCCTTGAACTCACAGAAGAGATCTGCCTGCCTCTGCCCTCCCAAGTGCTGGGATTAAAGGCATTTAAATTATTCTTTTATTTTTATGAGTGTTTGCCTGCATGCATGTTAGTGCACCATATGCATTCAGTGCCCACAGAGGTTGGAAGAGGCCTCTGTTAGTTGCAGGAAAAATTAAAAAAAAAAGAAAGTTTTGTGAACTCTTGCTTTTAGGCTGAGCATTGCATTGCATCTGTCTTACCTTGCTAGTGGATTGCGATCCTCAAAGCCTAGGGCCTTTAGGGCTCCATACTGTACCAGGTTTGCCTTGCCTCCTGCAGTACCTGCTTGGTGCTGAGCACAGTGTGTGTTCAAGGTGTGAACAGAGGTGTTCAATGAATGCAGACTGCACTGACTGCAGCACAAAGAGAAATGAGCCAGGTTCCATACCCAGGGTGTGTATGGTACGTAATGTTCCTGACAGATTGACAGGAGGAGAGAGGCTTGCTGTGGCTCTCCTCTGTCTCACCCTTCTAACGAGTGTGTGTTGGTGTAGAGAAGTAGAGAGAGCCGCAGAAGGGACAGGCAGGCAGCGAGACTTTGGCCGGGCACAAAATTTCAGTTGTCATTCACTGCCCTGGGAAGAGAGGCTGCGGGAGTCTTGACTCAAAGTGCTCTTTGGAAAGTCAAATACAAGATGAACGATACAGATGGCTGGTTGTTGGGTTAGTTGGCTTCTCTGGTGCCTCAAAGAGCATGCCCCTGCCATGATGTCTGGATAGGGATGGTGGCATTCTCCAAACTCACCTGTCCTTTATGGCCTCCAACTGTTTGTGCAGAAATCCTACTACTGAAAGAGATTCTGGAGGGAAAATACGTAGAAATTTATTTTAACCACCTGCCAATTGCCTCGCAGCTTGTTTGCGCTTTTGCTGTGCATTACACACAGGGCACTTTGCATTTTTATAAACTATAAAAACCGTACCAAAAGACACCAGAGGAGGAGCTAAGTCTCTTCCACAAAGATAGCGGATCCTTTCCGTCTCAGCAAGGAACCCAGAAGGATTTTGCTGAGGTCAAATGATGCGTCTCCCATTTCTCTCTTCTAATTTCCACCATTTCTCTACTTAGAGATGTTCCATTTACTTCTTTTCCCTTCCCTTGGCAGGAAGGAATTTTGCTGTGAGCACTAACAACCTTTCCTCTGCATGAGCCTGGGCAGTGTTTAGAAGGACTGATATTGAGTGACTGCCCCTGGAGTTGGGCTGTCCACCGATGTACTCCTGGCTCTGCCGGCCAGGCGCAAATAAGTATTTTGTGTTTGCATCCCATAGGCCTTTCCTTTTTCTAGTGCTGATGCTGCTTTGTAGATCACTGCAGACAATTAGAAACAGGGATATGTATCACCCACTTTAAAAAAAAGGAAAAGGAACTTCTGTTTGATTTTAAAAATAGGGTGCAAGAAGCTTTGGTATGTTTTCTTTAAAAAAAAAAGAATTTTACTAAGTACTGTAACAGAGTTGGCACTAAGAGCGAACAAGAAAGCAAATATCAACATTTAGAATGAAGTGCATGGCATATAAAAGCCATATGGTGTGCTTACAGGGTTATCACTGCTTTCTTGGCATCCATCCTCACACTGCTACTTACATCTTGCCTCTGCTGCTCCGCTGCTCTTTAAAAAAAGCCTCAGTTCCTCTTAGCCCTTCTATTCCGACCTCAGATAGGGGTAGGTCTTGCACCGACTCCCCCTTTGGAGGCCTGTTGACCTTTTTTTCAAGGACGAGGGGAAGAAGACATGCCCAGATGGCTGTGTAAATATGGGACACCTGCTTTCACGAGCCACCATCAGATGGTTTTAAGAATTGATGGGATTGTCTCCTGCCTAGAAAATGGGCTCACATTCCTTCCTGCCTTCTTTCTTTAAAAAAAAAAAAATTAATGATCGCAGCAGTGGCAGTGGGGTAGGGACTGAGGCAGCCTGAAGAATTCTTTTCAGAGACCTAAACCCCAGTGAAGCTGGGTTCTTGACTTTTCTGCAGAAAAGAATTCTAGAAGGATCCAACATGAAGCCAAAAGGAGATTAGCTTGGCATAGCTTTAAGCACAGGAGTAAACAGACACTCGTGGAAAAGACAGTACACACTCAAGTGTGGCTGTGGGCTTCTCAAGGGAGTCATACTTAAGTGTCTCAATGGTATTATACATTTTTCGTTTCCTCTCATTAGACCTGAAAGGGTTCCTCCCCCATTTCTCTTTCTTTTTTAAATACATGGAATAATAGGGGGGCTCCAGAAAGGTCTTGGATTGAAATCTGACAAAACCATTGGTAATGAAGGTTGTACAAGGGGTTAAATGCATGGCTTTTACTTTAAATGGAGGATGTGTGTGTGTGTGTGTGTGTGTGTGTGTGTGTGTGTGTGTGTGTGGTTTAGAGCTTGGAAAAGAGAAAGCCTATATAGCCTTATGCACGAGATATTGCTGTTTTAATATTCTTATCTGGAACATGTCTCAATAAAAGGGCTATTGTCTCTGTGTAGGCAACATTCACAACTTAGCTGGTGACCCAGTCTGGGTTCTGAGGTGCAGGGCCCCCATCCTGTCCCCATTGTCACAGGTACATGTCTGAGTCTACAAGGCAGGGGCCAGGGTTCCCTGGTTGTTATGCCTCTTTAAAATGAATTGTGTAGAGACACACAGGAAGTTTTATAGGTGACAGTTGATTATGGGGGAGATCAGAGGAGCCTGGAGGTGTGTTATAACTTGTGGCCTGGTTCTAAGAGGGCAAAAGATGGAAAGGGCGTGAAGCTAGGCCCATAGCAATCTTTTATGGGTCATTAACTTAGTACTCACCTCTCCTAAGTTTAGAGGCTTTTTTGAGCATGCTCCTCTGGTTAAATGAAGCCATTGGTGGTTTGAATGAGAAATATAAGTCGTAGTCTCAGGAATTTGAATACTTGGCCCTCAGTTGGTGGCACTGTTTGGGGAAGGTTAGATAGGAGAGCTTTGCTGGAGGAAGTATGGCCCGCTAGGGGGTGGGCCTTAAAAGCCTCCATGTCACTTCCAGTTGGCTCACTGGGCTTCGTGCTTTTGGTGGAGGATTTGAGCTCCCAGCTTCCTCTGCCCACTGCCATGCCTACTGGTTGCTGTTATGCCTCCCGTCCATGATGCAACTCTGGAACTATAAGCTGAAAGAGACTCTTCCTTAAGTTGCCTTGGTGATAGCATTTTGTCATGGCAGCAGAAAGGTGACTGGTACAAAGCCCAAGTGAGACAGTGAGTGAGTGTCCAGTCTTCCCACTGTGGGCACCTTGCATCTGCTGGTCTCTGAAGCTTCCTCTTGTTTACTATTATTCTGCCTCACGATGCCCCCCCCATCCAATTTTCTCTGTCCTGTAGTAACCACACATCTTTAGATTTTTATATTTCTAGAAATGTCTTGAATTCAAATTATTAGATTTGATTATTAGATAGCAGAAAACCACACCAGCTAGATTTTGTGTAAAGTTCATATTGATAAAAGTTTTTTTAATTTAAAACTATTTTAAGTGTATGGGTGTTTTGTTTGCATGCATATTTGTGTGCCGCCTGTGTGCCTGGTGCCCATGGAGGCCAGAAGAGGGCACCAAACCCCCTGGAACTGGAGTTACAGACAACAGTGATCTGTCAGATTGGAGCTGGGAAGCAAAGTTCGGTCCTCTAGAAGAGCAACAAGTTGTCTTAACTGCTGAGCCATCTCTCAAGCCCTTATCAATAATTTAAAAAGCTTTTCACAGTGAAACCTCTTTTCCAGAGTAAGAGCTTTGACGATTGTTTTTGGGGAAAGAGAGCCACCTTCTCATAGAGCCTTAGTGTCTGCAGTGGAGTTCTTACACTCTGTCCCTAGACTTGTGTGATATTTATGCTCCACTCATCCCCACCCTCCTCCCGATGTCAGTGTGCCAGTTCCTCAGTTCAGTAGCCCCAGATTCCATTGCACCTTGCCTACACAGACGACAGCATTCGGGTTGCCTTCTTGGAGTTGTGTGATTGACACCTGGTATCCCCATCAGCTTGAGAGCTGTGTGATGTCACGTTTTGCCCCTAGTTGCCATTTTGTCTATAGGCGCTGCCACGATGCTGGCCACTCAGAGTACTCTTGGTCCACAGTTGGGTAGACAAATGGCAAAAGAACTAGGTCTAACCTCACATATCTTGATAAAGAAAATGACATCAGATGCAAATAGATACCAGTAGAGGAAGAGCGATCTTAACCTTAGAAGTATAGTTGTTTTGTGAGAAGATGGTTCATCTGGGGAGCTGCCCCCACCTCAATAATGCTTTTTACAATGTTTATGTGCAAGCCTTTCATCTCGTCAGGTGACAGAAGTGTAATTCTGCAGGTTTGTCGACTTTCTTAAAACATATAATTTGATTTCACTTGGTAGTTTGGAAACACATAATACCCCCTTTTTAGAAAATACTAAAACATTTTTATTACGTTGAAATGAACACTGTAGGCAGTACAACTTACTAGACACATCCTTTTTTTTTAAAAAAAAATCCACGATTATTCCCTAGTTATAATACGAAGGCAAAATGAAAATAGCTTAGAATAAAAACTATGTTTCAATAATAAGTGCTTTGGTCATGAGATGCTGAGAAAGCAGCTGAACTGGTGACCCTCCAAATGCATTAGCGTTCAAGGTAGACTACCTCGGGTGGGTTGTATTGGTGACTTAGAGGCTACCAGGGCTTTCTTTCCTTTTTTCTAGTGACTTGTTTTTCCAAAACAGAGAACAACTCTCAGCCAGATCCAATGAATTAAAATCCAATCTTATCAAAATTTACCTTGGTCAGGGCTGGGGAGATGGCCCAGGTGCTAAAGCATATGTTTCATGAGCACAAGGATCTGAGTTCAATGAGAATCTGGGTGTGGTGGCACACACTTTAATCAAAATTGGGGGAAATAGAGTCAAGAGTTTCCTTGGGACTCATTGTCCACAAAAGCCTGTCCTGCTCAGTGAGCTCCAGGACAGTGAGGGACCCTCATCCCCCTACAAAAATGTGTCTAAAGAACAACACCGGGGGTTGTCCTCTGGTCTCCACACACATGGGCAAGTGCAGTTGCGTACACATGTGTACCTGTACACAGCTGAATACACGTGCACAAACACAAAAGCTACCTTAGATTCTTGGAAAGTCATATTCCCCATTGAATACAGAAGTTTACATGTATTTACAAATAAAAGAGTGAAGTTCTTGGCTCAGATAACCGTAAACGATTTTCCCAGTGGTGTGCTCAGAACTTCTATGAAATGTGGAAGAGTCATAATTTGTGGCAGAGTGTCACTGCAGTTGTGAAAACCACAAACACCCCAACAGAATTAGGGTGGCACAATCCAAGTGATACTGGAGAAAATACTTCTAGGAAGCCCTTGTGTCACAGCTGGGAATTTGCACATCTGGCTGTTTACCTGTAATCAGCCAGGGCCACCTCCCCTTGGTGCAGCTCTTATGCTGGTATTGTTTAAACAGATATTACATACGCCTATATCTCTCTACCAAATATATTTATCTAGAATTCCACAGCAGAAAGTCTTGACAGTTTACCTCTTATCAGATGCATAGATTAATTTCTCTCAGATTATTTTATACCCACATC
Organism: Peromyscus attwateri; assembly: GCA_902168425.1. NCBI lineage: Eukaryota > Metazoa > Chordata > Mammalia > Rodentia > Cricetidae > Peromyscus > Peromyscus attwateri. Next base: position 18,657 of record CABHPP010131107.1, read on the forward strand.
ATCTCCAGGAACTAAAATAGAGGGGAAATAAGTGTCTTAGGGTTTCTTATTACTGTGATAAAACACCATGATGAAAACAGCTTGGGGAGGAAAGGGTTTATTTCATATGCAGCTGGCAGTCCATCATGGAGAGAAGTCAGGGCAGGAACTCAAGCAGGAACCTGGAGGCAGGGACTGAAACAGAATCTGTGGAGAAACATTGCTTACTGGCTTGCTCCTCACAGTTTGCTCAGCCTGCTTTCTTGTAGCACTCAAGGGCCACAAGCCCACGAATGGCACTGCCCACAGCCAACGGGACCCACCTCCATCAATCATCAGTCAAACGAATGCACCATGGGCCTGCCTATAAATATTTTCTCAATTGAGGTTTCCTCTTCCAAAATGGCTTTAGCTTGTGTCAAGTTGACATAAAGCTAGCCAGTACAACAAGCATAAAAATAAGTCCAGGTTTCAGGGCATCAATGACACATAGATGGAGGTATGCGTTATGTAATAAGGAGCTAGACAGACAGAGAGAGAGATAGCAAAGCAGACTGAGCAGCCCCACTGATGGGGAACATGCACAGAAGACAGCAGAGGAAGAAGATGCTAACTTTAAGGAGAGGGTGGTGGTGGGCCCTTCTTGCAGGAGATAAGACTGGAATTGCACTCTGAGGAATGAACAGGAGTCTGATACATTTTTAATAAAAATGCCTTACAGATGGAACAGCATTTAAAGGGGCCAAACCAACAAAACACAACCTATGAAGCCACAACAAGACATGCAAGAGATGTGCATGCTTATTACCAAGTGAAAGTCAGTACAAGACGAGTGGAGATGGAGGAGTGACAAGGAATTTGGGGGCTGGGAAAACACTCTGTGTGATACTATGATGGTGGATACATGTCATTATCCATGACTGTAGACTGCACACCAGGAGTGAGCCCTGGTATAAATGATGACCTTAGGGTAACTGGTATGTCGCTGCAGAATAATCAGTTATAGCAGATGTACCACTCTGGTAGAGATGCCAGGAGAGGCTTTGTATGTGTGGAGGCATGGAGACGAATGTTCCCCTCCACCCCGCCCAGTTGTTCCATAAACCTAAAACTGCTACATTAAAACAAAACAAAACAAAAAAAAGAGAGTCTTGGGTAACAAAGAAAGCAAAAACACAAACTGGCATGGTATTTGAGTATCAACGGTGAAGCCCCTCCAGAGAGCAGAGGGTAGAGTCACTGCTATTACAGATTGGGGTAAGGAGAAACCCTGTAGGTGTGTGCATAAGCCATGGGGCTTCCCATCGGGTTTGCACAGGAGGAGGTACTGCCCTTCTGCAGGAAGAGGAGGTGGCCCAGCAGAGCAGGCAGGATGCAATTACTGAGTTGGAAGAAGATCAGGTCCCCATGGCTCCTGCCACCACCTTTGGCAAATGTTCCTCGGATTCTGAAGGCCCAGAGGAGGATGGTCTTTCTCACTCTGCTGTGGGAAACACAGCCTTCTAATCTGCCCTCAAGGGTGTAGTCGTCACCCCTTATGCAGAAGAAAGACAACATGTGTGATTTCTAAGGATTGTCTCGGGGAGAAACATGAGTGGTCATGAACATGCTATTTTCTTTCTCGTCTCTATTCCCATGTTACCCACAGTGGTTACTTCACATCTGGCTGTAGCTGTGTATGTTCTTGGAGTGCAGAACTGTGGGCCTGTCATCATGAGATTCAACTGGGCTGTGTCCTTGGCCTGCCTCCAAGTGACTGAAACCAGCTTCCCCCTTGACCTCCAGAAGTGGCAGCTTATGATTTAATGGGATGTTCTTATGTAATACAGATCATTGACCAGTTTGTCTTTCAGACATCCTAACATTACTGTGTCCTTAGTGAGTTCTTCCCTTGTGATAAGGGAATGACAGACAAGCATGTTCCATAGAGAAAGGAACACTTTGAACAGAGGTATTGGATATCTATTGAATCCTAGGAAAGCTGGAGAGCCAAAGCAGGAAAGTATCCAGACAAGAAGATTAATTCAAGTGATGTCAAAGGGTTGGTCCCACCAGAAGCCACAGTTGTGCCTGTCCAGCATAGACAGTGTAGCAGCAGCAGCTGCTGCTGATGGTGATGATGTTTGGGGGGCAGGCACGGGGCTCAAAATCGCCACAGAACATACCTAGACACCAAATTCTCAGCACAAAGGAGATTTATTACCCTGGAGTTGGGAAAAGTATTGGAGGTAGGGGGTGCCTCTGTATCAGACAGCATGTATTTCTGCAGGAGTGCTTTTTAAGGAGAAAAGCAGAAGTCTGTGATAGGGTGAGTTGGTAAGTCCTGATTGGACAGATTAGCCAGTGTAGCCAAATAATGAATTTTGATTGCTGGACCTTGGTGTTTTGATAGTTGGACCTAGGAGTTTTAGTCAGGCATAAGGAAGAGGCCAAATAAGGGAATAGACCTTTGGGGCTAGCTTTATGAATGTAACGTAACAGTTTAGCAAGGCAGAGGGAAGGGGAGGAGGCAAGACCTGCCAGTGCCATGTTAGCCATGCTTGTTAGAGAGCCTGTCAGTGGTGGTGATGGTGATGGTAATGGTAGTGATGGTGGTGGCAGTGGTGGTGGTAGTGCTGCTGCTGCTGCTAAGAAGCACCCTGGTGACTCCCCTGCAATGAGACATAACAGTACCGATTTGGCCACCTGCCCCAGAAAGAAACTCCTTGCTCTTCTTATATAACAGCAAATGGTGTGTGCACTGCTGCCACTCAGCCCTCCCCACCATGGAAGCGCCTACGTGTTTCATGTTGATCACTGGTAGAGTCCATTCATAACTCCAAATCCTTTTAGTTTCTAGGCTGGGTGGAGATCCCTTTCACCAGACTAAAGGAGGGAATTCAAGTAAAAGGTCAACAACAAGAACAAAAAAAAAAAAGACCCGTTGACTCAGTTCCATCACAGCATGGTAGTCACGTGACTTGGTGGTCTAGAGCAGCACCAGTGGTGGCCTCTCAGTCAACTGAAGGCTTGAGCTGCTTCACTAGGGTCAAGCAAATGTCATTTTCTAACTGTTCTAGCATGAGGTGAGCACCACAAGATTAGATATCTTTTTTTTTTTTTTTTTTTTTTTTTTTTTTTTGTCTTTAGGGTCTCTGCTTCTAACCTCTGTGAAGAAGTGCTTAAACAAGGGTAATTTTATGTTCCCGGGTAACTTCATGTGCTTATACTAAGAACAGTTGTCTAGAAAGCAAGAAACTAAAGCAGAAAAGGGAAGGAAGGAAGAGGGAAGAGAAGGGAAGGGAAGGGAAGGGAAGAGAAGGGAAAGGAAGGGAAGGGAAGGGAAGGGAAAGGAAGGGAAGGGAAGGGAAGGGAAGGGAAGGGAAAGGAAAGGAAGGGAAGGGAAGGGAAGGGAAGGGAAAGGAAGGGAAGGGGAGGGAAGGGAAGGGAAGGGAAGGAAAACGATTGGGTGGAGCATCATCATCTACTGATGACGCTAAAGCATCTTTTTTCTTGGTTTTACTGTTAATCTGGCTCATCTTGGAAACTTCCTACATGTCTTCCAGCAGACACGTTTCTCACTTACCTTGATTCTTGGGCATCTAATAGATGGTGACTCCAGGCAGCCCACTAGAAGCTCACAAATACCTTCCTTGCACACCTCAACATGGGCTGTGAGTTGGGTGTGGATCCTGTGACAACTTTCTGACCTCTCACACTTGCTGAGTACTCTTGGTGGTTTCAGCGACCGGTCACATGCTAAGAGATAGACAAAGAGGAGAAAGAGTGAAGTGTCCCTAGTCAATTCACGGCTGTTGCGTGGATGTTGGACTTTACCCAGTGTTATGTCTGCTTTGTGACCACAGTCCCTGCTCTGCCCCCTGTTCCACCTTCCAGACAGGATTCTTATTCCTTCTAAGCAGCTCTGCCAGCACCCACGGCTTTCTAAAGCCCCATCTTACTGGAAGATCTGATTTAATGATGGTAACTGTTTCTTCCTGGCAAATACCCACAATTTAAAGAGGGGAAGTCACTTCCTTTTAGGAGGACAAACCTCACAGAAGCTCCAATGTATTTCCTCTTTCATAGTGGAAAACTTCAAGCTCTCTATTAAAGTTTTATGTGGAGGGTTGTTTTGTGTGGATGTATGTCTGTGTACTATTTGTGTGCCTGGTGCCCATGAAGGCCAGAAGAAGGTACCAGATTCCCTGGAACTGGAGTTAACAGATGGTTGTGAGCTGCCAGATGGATACTGGGAATGGAACCTGGATATTCTGGAAGAGCAGCCAGTGCACTTTAACCACTGTGCCACCTCTCAAGCCCCATACTCTTACATTTTGCATTGCTAAACTAGGAGAGCACTGAACGGGCCAATGTGCTGTAGGCTGCAAGGTGACTCTGAGTCAGGGGCTGGAGAAACTGTTTCAAAACCAAAACACTGTGGTACCAGAGAGTGCTGGTAGAGGATAGTGGTGGTGAATGGGGTCTTTGAAGGAACCCAACAAATCACATCCCTTCTTTGTTGCTTCAGGTATGAACTAGTAAATGTTGTGGAACATTAGTTGCAGATGCGTTACATTTATTTATGCTGTGAAACATTTGTTTAATGATGCAAAGGTATGTTGCATTCTTCTATGTTGCATTTGTTTAACTCTGTGAAGCTGTGGTACTTTGTCTGCTAAAACACCTGTTTGGTCCAAGCAAGAGCTGAACAGCCAATAGTGAGGCAGAAGAGAGAAATAGGCGGGGTTGGCAGGCAGAGAGGATACATAGGAGAAATCTGGGAAGAGAGGATCAAGGAGCAAAAGAAGGAGAGGGAGAGGAGGACCTCAGGGGCCAGACATCCAGCCAAACAGCCAGCCAGGAGTAAGAAGTAAAGAAAGGTACATAGCATAGAGAAAGATAAAAAACTGGAGGCTAAGGTAGATGGCATAATTTAAGAAAAGCTGGCTGGAGATAAGCCAAACTAAGGCCAGACATTCATAAATAAGACTCCATGTGTTTATTTGGAAGTTGGGTGGCGGGCCACCAAAGAGCAAAGAGTAAAGAGTTAAAAAAAATCAACTACAAATAAGTGTAGATCAAATACCCATATACTTAAACTAATAAATAAATAGATAGATAAATAAATATATTCTTTTAAAAATTAAAGCTTATGGCTCCAGTTACCACCAACGGCTGTGCAGATGCCCAGGGTCTGGTCAGCCACCTGAGACCATGTGGCTCTCTGAGGGTCATGATGCAGCAGGGGCCATACAGATCTGAGTGACCTGCACTGCCACCTAGGGCCATGCTGACATCTGGGCCTGGGCTGCTGCTGAGAACCATGTCTGAGTCTGTGGTCCTACCAAAGCTGGGGGCTGTGCTGATGTCTGTGGCCTATGCTGCCACCAAAGGCCATACTTGCACCCAAGGTCTGGGCTGCCACCTACGGCCATGTTGGTGTCCAAAGGCTGTGCTGCTGCCGTAGCCATGCCAAACTGAGTGGCCTGCACTGCCACCTGGGGTCATGGTGACATCCAGACCCAGGGTGCTGCCAAGGGCATTGTCTGGGTCCATGGTCCTGTTTCAGCTGGGTGTAAATCTCTCTGGCCCATGTTACCACAGAGGGCTATAGGCATCATACAAGTTGAAATCTGAGGGCTGTACTGAGCCGGCACCACCCTTTGCTGGCCCTTAGGAGAGCTGGCCCTGCCCCTCACTGGCCACTGCGGTAGAACTAGTCCTGCCCCTCATAGGAGAGCTGGCCCCATACTCAGGAGAGATGGCCCCACCCCTCACTATGGGCCTAGGAGAGCTGGCCCCAATGGCATGGGCATAGAAGAGACAGCTCTGCCTCTCACCTAAGGGGGGTGGTCCCAGTGGCCTGGACTGACCAAATCAGCTACCACTCAGACCCACATCCTTCTATGACCTGCCAGGACCATAGCTGTAGGATCCACATGACTCGGGGCAACAGCAGGATGTTTGAGAGGAGTTTTGGTGAGGGTCCAGTGTTGATGGTGTACCAGAAACCAGAAGCTTTGAATCAGACCAACAACTCATGGCAATGAACATTTGCAAGTAAAGCCGAGTGGACAAAAGGGTGTCCTGTGTGACACACCGCAGCTCCCAGTGCTACTAAGATGAATGAAGAGGAGTTAGAGAGGTGAGAAAAATGGAGGATCAAAGTGGGGTTTTTTTTGTTTTTAATTAGTATTTTTAAAATTTTCTTTGTTGGGGAACACCACAAGGGTGAGGGGCAGATATGGAGGGACTGGGAAATGAGTGGGATTGTGGTGCATAACGTAAAATTCCCAAATGTTAGTAAAAGTTGAAGCTTAATGTATTCTCTCAATATTTGGTGAATATAGTTTATCTGTGAACAGATGGGTTTCCTAATATAAACCCAGAGTTGAGTAGTTGAACTTTCCTTTGGGCCACCAGCTCACAAAAAATGACACAGAGACTTATTCATTATAAAAGCTTGGCCTTAGCTTAGGCTTGTTTCTAACCACCTCTTACAACTTAAATTAACTCATATTTTTAAATCTACATTCTTGCACGTGCTGCGCTACCTCGTCTCCATTGTGCCCATCCTGCTTCCTCCGCATCTGACTGGAGAGTCTGCTTTTCTTCTTCCCAGAGCTCTCTCTGTCCAGAAGTCACTGCTAGACCGCCTGCCTAGCTATTGGTCGGTTAGCTTTTTATTAAACCAATCACAGTGACACATCTTCACACAGTCTAATCAAATATCTCACAACAGAGTTGGGATATCTTCTTGGGTAAATCTTGTTCCCAAACTGAAAAGAAGAGCCCGAGTTCGTTCCTGGGGGGCAGAGTAAGAGTAAGGTGGCGTCATGTGCTGCAGTGAGTGGAGCCCCTTGCATCACTATGGGAAATGGTTGTCTGTTCTACTACATGTCTCCTGCACCCTATCTACAGCACAGTGCTTGACAAATTTGGTGGGCTTGTCTAGTAGGCTTGCAGGCTAACTCTGCAGATATGGCTTCTCAGTAGATTTCCCTTCTTCTTCCTTTCACACCTCAACTAGAGAAAATGACCCTTCATCCACTGAGGTGTGGTCTGGGGTATTTCCCTGTACTAGGGCTTTGAGTCAAAGCTTCTGCATGTTTGACTAACACAGGTGCAAAGAGCATCCATTGTAGCTGACACACAGCAGAGGACATGAAAAGTCCCCTTTCCCTTCACTCCCTTCACCTGTCTCCTTTTTCTCTAATGTGTCCTTAGGCACTGAAATTTTACCTTCAATAACGACTAAGGCAAGACCCCATGGATAGTGACAGCACCCTTAAAGGTTTCAGCCACACTCATGCACCCTGGGACCAGTAACCTCTGTAGATCTGAAGAAAGAGCTACTTAACTTGCCAATCTCCTTCCCTTTCCCCTCCCCCTCCCATTTCCCTCCCTCTCTTCCTGCTTGTCTTCCCACCCTCCTCTCCCTCTTCTTCTTTCTCCTTTCTTTTATTCCGTTTGCTCCTCACTCCTTCCTTCCCTCTCCCTCCCTCAATTCCTCTTTCTCCCCTCTTTTTCTTGACTCCTCTCTCCCCCTCCTCCTCCCTCCTTTCATTAGCTCCCCCCCTTCTCTTTTCCTTCTCTGCCCCTCTCTTCCACCTCCTTCCTTCCCCATCCTCCTTCCTCTTCTCCACTTCTGCCCTGTCTTTCACAACTGGATCAGCCCATGGTATATAAAAGTACTTACAGTTTTGAAAAAGATTGAATTTCTGATGCAGACCATCTGTTCCAATAGCCATTTATTTCCAAAGGTTAGCAAGACCCTAACTTCTGGAATTTTTGATGGAAGTCTTTCCGGAGGCCCAGTTGCACTGTCCCCTGCCTGAGTGTGCCCCGTCACCACTCTGGTGCCTCCTTCCTCAACTGGTCTTTGTTTTCTGCGGGTGGCCTGGGGTTTTAGGTACCCTGTCTAGAGCCTCAGGCCACTATCGGCACACAGCACTGAGTGTGCTTTGGAAGTACACGAGTCACCTTGTTCAGAGGGGAAGGGCCACACTGAGGATGTTTAGCTTCATCCATCAAAAGTGGTGATCTGGCTATCAGGACACAGCCAAGGACAAGGGAAAAAAAGGAAGAAGCACAGAAGCAGTGGGTGGGGCTTAGAAGATAAAAGCCCTTACTATGCGGCTGCTCTGAACCCGACTCACAAGAAAAAGTGCTAAAACTGAAGGATCATATTTTCCTATTGAGAGAGAGAGAGAAAAAAAAAAAAAGACCATACTCAGGGTGCTGCCTTGTATATGAAGGAAGCAAAGAAAAAGGAAACTGAGACGTGGACCTCTGGAGGATATCCCAGCACAATGAAGCAGTGTTTGGGAAGTCCTGTCTGCCAGCTGGTGGTCCTCTGCAAGTGGAGGCTGGTGGTCGCACTTGAAGTGAAATGGTCAGGATGAAGAAAGGACTCTTCCGCATCATGCCTTAGAGACACCCAGGACAGGTACCTTTCATAGTAGGGATGTGTGGCATTGACGTGACAGTCTACAATAACATGGCTCATGTTGAGCCTAGACATCAGCAAGGAGACTATGTATACGTTTTTTTTTTTTTTTTTTTTTTTTTTTTTTTTTTTAGAACACGGTGCAGATCCAAATGTCATGGATGTCAGTGGCAACACTGCTCTCCAATATGTTTGTAGTGAAAACATTATGGCCGCCAAACTGATAGAGAATCGTACAACTACTGATAGAAAAAACAGAATGTTTCATCCTACTTTAACTTCTTATAAAGGAAGTACAGATGGAAGATAGCCAAATTTTAATTTATAAAGAAGCAAACGCACATGCAATTGGTAAATGGAATAAGCTTTCCAATAAGGTCTGTACTGGTGGTCCTGGTCCTGCGTCCTTCAAAAGAGGATGATTATAACTTTGATGCCCAGTTGGAAGAGGTGTGGACCTAAAATATAGGCTGTATAAAAATAATGCAAAGATGTAAGAACAACTACAAAAGCTTGACAATTTCTTGTTAGAATTTCAAAAATAAAATAAATAAATCCCAGAAAAATCAGGCAGGAAAAATCCAATGCTGAAAAAATTGTCTAAAGAAGATAAAGAAAAATTTTATAAAAGAACACGTGTAGCTATTTCCTCTGAACTGAAACATTCCCTGCTGGAAAGAGGAGGGAGGCTTTGAAGTCTCCAGTTAATTGAAATCTATCAGGATGTTGGGGAAACTTGAAGGCACAGGAAGCTCCTGAAAGCTACAAGATTCACAAAGCTTCTCCACAGGGTTTTAGGAGCATTTGCAACTGGAGGAGCATCCGGCAGGTTGCTCCAGGGATGCAGCTTGAGCTGTCAGCCATGTTGGGGTGAGCTTTTTGGTGATGGAGCCACTTCTGAGTAATTCATGCTCCTAAAAGCAATCCCTCACCTATATTCCTGTAAATAACCTGTAAATAAATGCTGGTTTACTAAGACATATATGGACCGTTTCTTTGGTCTGTTGAAAGTGCCCTCTCTGGGGTGAATATATATGTTTATCTCCCTAGGAACTGTCATGCAACACATGTATTGACAAGACACACCTTCCACTGTGTACTCTAGATCAAAGAAAGAAGAAAAATGAGTTAGAAGAGCTGAGTTAGATTTAAAAAAAAACTGTGAAATAGGACAGAAAGGAGCATTCATGAAAGTGAAAATGAACAAGTATTGTTTCCATGGAAATTTGAAGCCCAGAGATTTTGAAATGGATATTCTGATTAACATGCTTTTAAAAAGTAAGAGCTGAGTCGAGACACTCCAATTGCTTTGATAATGTCACCAGAATTCATATCTGTAACCTCACATCTCCAAAAGGACAGGGCAAGATTTCTCTAAGAAATTAGAATACTTTTAGCAGCCATCCAGAGAGATTAAGATATATGAACGGTCATGTGAGCGTATCAAGACCATAGATAGTTTAGCAGAGACCCAAAACTCATGGAGATGCAAATGGCCAGAGTTCGAGTTAACATCTTTGACAAAGCCAGCTCCTTGGTGCCCATCTGTTGGAAATCTGCATGAGTTTGGGACCTGACAGAATTTTATTTCTAAGAAAAAAATGTGTCAGCACCAATTTCAAATCCACGACATTTGGTAGAAAACCCGGAAGTCTCTGGACAGAGATTGTTTTATTATTTTATCATTTCCCTTTGGGTTCCAACATTTGGATACCATTCTTGTTCAGCCACTGAATTGTTCATTTGGCTGGTGCATATTAAGGTCACAATAATGTATGTTAATAATGGAAGACAACAGAAATTCTGCAACTTATTGAAAAGTAGATGGGGATCTCTTTCCATGACTTTTCTTGACTCAATAAATGTATTAAAATGGTCTTCCTGGCATGGAATAAGTTAACACTATTATTATTTATGAATATAAATTCTTATTGATCACAGATGAGTTTTCATTAGCTCCCAGTGATTAAAAACTAACCCATGACCTGCCTAGGCTCAGTGTGCTGGGCTCTGCTGACTCCCCATGGGAGACCTTGATTTGGGAGATGTGGGCATGTGGGGTGGCTTGGGAGAGAGGGCTGGGGGGTGGGAGGAGGGAGAAGATGGGATCTGTGGGTAGTACGTAAAGTGAGTAGAAAATTTCTTAAGAAAAATGAAAAAAAAAAACTAACCCATGACATGTGTCACGCTGGATGTAACTCATATATGTGTATGTGCATATTGTATATGTATATATATATATATTGATATTGATATTGATATACAGATGGTCCATTTGTATATTTGAACTTTGGGTGTTGTACATGGTCTCCATGGAGATTTTTCTACATGATCTCACTAATGTGTTTAGAGTGTCTCTGCCATGGGGATTATAGACAATGGTGTTCCAAAGCCGCCTTTAAGTTTCTAGAGTTGCTGGTGCTATGTGGCTATTTGTTACGATGTTGAAACTATTAGTTATAAGTAGACCTTTTAGAAGAAATCTTGGCAAAAAACATAAAAAGAAAATACAACCCAACCTTTAGCAAGACCGTGCCCATTCTCTTTCCACTGGGAGAGATTATCCTCAGCTCAGCTGTATTACCGTGGTGACACATCTGAATTTCAACCAAGCCCAACTGCACGGCAAAAGCGGACTCTGCACATCTAGCTCCTATTCCTAACGTTTTTGTTACAATGTCTTTGAATAAGATCTCCAATGTCCTGGCTAAAACACACACACTAAAAATACTCCTAAGGCAGACAGAACAATCTGGATAGTCTATGTCAGAATTCTAAGGAATCAATGAAGACGAAAAGCAGGTATTATTATAACAGAGTAAAAATCAAAGGAAAAATAACTAGTGAGTGAACAGAAATATCTGCAAGCTCTCTAAAATAACATTGTTTCTGTAAACAAAAACAAGCAGGGGATTGTGTTCACAGTAATTGGACATGTGGTTGGCCTCCTGAGGTCTAAAATAAGTAAACAGCTGCGTGCACACATTCTTCTCCAAGCTGGTCCCTTCCTCCTGCTTATGAGGCACATGTCCTCCTTAGTAGAACTGCACACACACACGGTGATGGCTTTTGAGTTTGGCAAGAGTGTCTGTAGTCAGCATCAGCTGGATGCTAGAGCTAGTTTTGTCTAACAGTGTTTTCCAGTATTTTGTAACAGTATCTGTAGAAGGAACTGAAGAGCAAGATCTCTGTCCTAACCAGTCAACAGAGTGAGGGAAACACCTTGTCACTTCTGACAAAACACCACATCCAGACAGACAACCTTTGGTACACGAGTGATGTGATTTTGCCTAGGGACTGCATCAGGGAAACAGCTTCATTCTGTAAGTGGCATGAGACACAGAGGATGAGGCTCGGGCCTCTCAGTTCCCTTCTGCAGCATAATTCTTGCATCCCAAATGCTCTTGTCAGCTCTTAGCGGTTTCAGAAAGTCGATGAGAACCAGGAGGAAACGAACAGAAAGGCAAATGAAAAAAACCAAACCAACCCCGGCAACGTTGTGAGCTGAGAGTGTCTGAGAGCCTCAGACAGGGTTGGCACAGAAGAACCAAAGGAAGAGGAGGATTTTTCCCCAAGTTGAAAATGTGGCCACTGTATGGTATAATGTATCCAGGAAGGGACAAGGATTGGTGACCTCCTGAACCTGAGTGGAAATCATCTTAAGCGAGGAGACATTTTTCATTAGCCAAGAGGAGCAGTGAGTCTGGCACTGCTTACATTCAAGGGAAGACTCGAACCTTCACACCAAAGGTGCTAGTTCACATCCACTGAGCACTTGGAAGAACCTGCTCTGATCTTTATACAAATACCTTCTAAACCACCCCCACAAGGTAGGCTTTCCTATTTCCATTTTATTGAAGTTGAGAAGTTTGCATATGGTCACTCAGCTGTTTAGTGGTAAGGACAGGATGTGGCCCAGGTAGTCTGTCCCTAGACTGTCCCTAAAAGCCCTTCTACAGTAGGAGTGTATTTTTTTCCAAAGATTTGCTTCACATTTAATATTTTACATAACCTGCAGTATTTACAGTATCCCACCAAAGTGTATCTCGATGAACACTGAACATTAAAACATTATGTAATACAATATAAACATAAAAAGTAGAATTAAATACTAAGGCATATATTTTCAAATTTTCAACAATTTAAGAATGTATCAGAGAATTAATGATATGAAGAAAAAAGTGTTTGGGATAATTTTTAAGTTAAAAGCCCTCCTGGTGCTCTTTTACTTTGGGGTCTCAGAGGTGAGAAGAAGATGAGGTCACCACCAAAGGAGATGTGTCTGGCATGATCTTGCTGTCTGGTCCCCGCCTGTGCACAGAGACTGGTGCTGCTTAGGGATGGATGGTCTACGGTGCTCGAGTCTTGTTCTCCAGGACTCGAAGTGTCTTTTCTACTCTGCCAGACCTGCTGTCAAGAGTATCTGAAAACAGTATCTTCTTATCAACACGTTCACTTTGGCTGCTCTGAGGGTCAGATTCTCCAGGGAAATCCTTTGTCCCAGAAGGTCCCCACCCTCAGACATGACTCTGCTTGGCAGACATGAGTGCTCCAAATCTCTGAGAACGACCTTCAGAAGAAAGTCCTGAACACGACTTAACAGGACTCTCAATTCTGAGGAGCCCAGCATCAAACATGATCTTGTCAACTGCCTTTCATGTTTCCACAGCTGCCACTGGGGCATGCTCTTCCTGCAGCCGTCTCACTTACGCTGAATTTTGTACTGCAGCTAGACAATTTCTAGCTGCCATTCTTCCACCATCATCTTGTCTTGCTTTGCTTGCTCTACCAGGCACAATTCCCCCCCCCCCCCAGGACTATTTGCTTAGATTATTATTGTTTTTCCATCCAGCTTCCTCAAGTTTGATTAGGTTGTCAAATTTTTGGTTTACCTGAAATTTTCATTTTCATCTACCTGAAAACTAATCATATCCCCCAATCCATCCAGTCTCCTTTTCACCTCATTTATATTCACAATCATCCACCCGTCCTTCAAACTGTTGGAATCTTCCCATAATAAAGAGTCTTGTTCGACCAACCACGGTGCCAATTAAGATCTTTAGCATCATCAGGAATGTCCAGTTTCAGCTTCCTGTCCCACTCCAGGCCGTGTGAGGTTAGTTTGTTAGTTTCTGACTGGAAGATTTTTCTGAAATATGGCAGGTCATGCTGTAACTGAGACACCCGAACTTCACCCTCAAGTGACATGACTCCTTCCACAGAAAGGCAATTGGATTTTGTAGTAGACGCTTCCTTTTGATTTAAGCCATGTTCTTCATTACAGACTGTGGAGAATCCAAAGCACTTTGAAATATTTGATTCTTGCTGCGCTGTGTTGGTAGAGCAAGTTATAGATTTTTGTACTGAGATTTCATTTGCTGCATTTTGAGTTGTAGTGACTTCTGGTTTTCAAGGGTCCCAGTAAGATTGGGTGTCAAGAGAGCGTTGTTGCTTCTATGACTCATGGGTCCCATTTGACCCGTCTTCAGACCACGTGGTGGCTGAAACACACAAATGCTTTGGTGCAAAGAAATTCCTTTCTTTCACTTTTGCAGGAACTGTCTTAGGTAAGCTCTCCATCTTTGGGAAGACTCCACCCAGATCCATTCCATCTGTTACACTGGTCTGTAGATCCACACTATTTTCTTCACTATCAGCTTTGGAGGGAATGAGCTGGTCAGGCTTGGGATTTGACCTTTTTGGCAGGTCTTCCTCTACTTGGTTCCACTCTTTTAGAGTTATTCTCATCAACAACTCTTGGAACTGGCTCTTTTGTGGCAGATGAGACTGTTCAGGCCACCTGCTTTGCCCTCTGAGTAGCAGCTGATCCAGTCACTTTCCCTGATGACACCATGGACTGCATAACGTTTTTCTTTTTGTCCAATATTTTCTCTTCAGAAGTTTGTTTTTGGCCAGATTATGTTGCTTGAAGAACGAACATTCCTACTATTAATCTTAGTGTGTTCCATGTGGTCTTTGGCTTTTGATCTTGTAATCTGCCCACTGAATGGAAAAGCCTTTTCTGGCTCAGCTCTCACACTCCTCTGGTCTGTGATGAGAAAGCCAGGTGCTGCAGGTCTGTAGAGACCCACTTTAAACACCCCTCCCTTAGCTTTCTTGTGTTGTTCTTTCAATTTTTGAAGCTGCTTTTCTTCTTTGCATTTTTGGAGAAACTGTTTCCATTGGTCACTCAGAACCATTTTCTCTGACTTCGTTTTGGTACTGGCCTTTTCTGGAGCGAGGTCTTGAGACATCTCATGTATATTAACAAGATCTCTACCTTCTAGTGGAATGTCGACGTCTTTCAAGCCTAAGTGCCTGTTTTGTTCATATACCTTGTATCTGTTTTCCTTCTGAAGTAATGACTTCCTATGAGCAATGATAGTTCTAATCATTTTGGTGCTTAAATCTTTCCAAAGCCGACTGGCAAAATGTGATAAAGGAGCAGCTTCTGGACATGTTTCCCAACGATTCCACAACAGAGAAACCTCCAAAGATCTGCAGAAGGAACACCTCGAGGCTTCCCTCAGGAGTGTGTCCTTGTAGAGCCAGTGCCTGCCTGCAGCTCAACACATGACACAGGCCGAGGCTCCACGTGTGGTGAAAGCTGCTGTTCAGAGAAGGCACTTATCTCTTTGTCACGGTTGTCGAGTGGAGAGCAAAAACAAATGCCTGGAATCACAGATTTTCTACAATTCGGGACTCACATCTCTTATTTTTATAAACAAGCATGGATATATGCATTATTTCATACATCTCTACATAGTCATGCAAAATGTGTCTTAAGTCCCCCAAATTCCCCAAATAATTAAATGTTCCAAATATTTTCCTAGCATAATTCCTGGGAGTCCAGAAACACTCTGGTCAGTGTGGGCAGGAGGCAGAAGGATAAATGTCTACCTTGCTAGTGAACCCCCTAATAGACAATGCCATCGGAGCACTAGTACCCAGCCTTTGCTATACATGTGCCTTCTCTTCCATTGAGCAAACCCACTCCTGTCCATTCAGGAGACTGGGTATATCTTCGGCCTCCCACAGACTCACCACCCTTCTTTGCCAACCACATCCTCATTTGGATGAAAGTTGTGTTCACAACTTTCTAATTTAGGACTTCACAAGTATCACACAAACATTTAATTCACTTTAATTTCTTTATGCATTTGAGGAGGGCAATTTATAGAAACGGGGGATGATAGTCCCCTTGCCAACAATTAGATGAACATAATAAACTGCCATGGAATCTCCTTTCAGACTCTGGACTCTTTGTGCATGTCTGCAAACTCAACCAGACTTGTAAGTTCCTGGATTGTCAGAGGGGCTCAGCTGCACCCCCTCAAAGCTTTCTCATTCAACACAGTAATTCATGAAATGGGCAACGTGTCTTCTGTGGTTCTCAGATAACTGATCTCTCCTGTGACACTTTTAGGAAAAAGATGGTATTTTCATTTGTCGTGCTGTATCAATTATTTTTTTAGATGGCCTTCCTGAGGACATGAGGAGACAGGTATACAGATTAAATTGTTGCCTCACTCCCCACCCCCACTTTGTATGCTAACTGCCCTCTTATTCGTCAGATGCAGCGACTTGCTTTGTATTTCTTTACCTTTTCTCAGACAGTTTGCACACTGACTACTTTTCGTCCCTAGTCTTGCCATAATGGACACAAGATAGCTTGTTCTTCAGAAGGATTGCATCACTGACTACTTTTCATTCCTAGTCTTTCTATAATGGACACAAGATAGCCTGTTCTTCAGAAGGATTGCATCTGGTATCTTGTGTTAGGAGAGAGTCAACTTTATTTGGCAATTTTCTTTGAGCTGATCAATTGTTGAATAACCTGGGAGCTGTTTCCGTCATTAAGCACAGGGCTGAGGGTTAATTACATCAGAATTCTAATCTTGGCTCTGACCCTCATTAACAGCAACAGTTCGTGCAAGTCCCTTGGCCCCTCTTGGTGTCTGTTTTATATCAGTAAAATGAAGAATATGAATGCAATTGGCCTCTCTGTGCTCTGAGATTCTTTGCCTTCACAGATACCAGGAACAATGAACAGGAAGCAGATTTCCTACATTGTCCCCAAGTGCTGTGTACGTTTGCCAAAAACAACCTAGGCCATGTAGGCAGGCCATGAAGCCTGGTAGTACTAATACCCATTTCATATATTTATGCCGTTAAATGGTATTGAAGCCCCTCAATAACACAGCATTCTGGGAGCATCAGCTCTGGGAGTCCGGAAAAGATTCAGATCATCCCATGAGAGGCAAGGCCAGGTTAGACCACAGTGCATCAGAAGGCCCTTCTAAGGAAGAGGCATGTCCACCTTGAACGATGCTGGCGTGGTTCATTTGTGTCAGTATAATCCCCAGTCTTCATGCATTTTTTTTTATAGTACCTAGCTGCAGGATCCTTTAGAAATGGGCATAGGAGAAAGCTTCTATTGACCTTTTAGAAAAGGACCTTTCTTTCGGACTCATCTATTTGATATGGTGATGCAGCCAACACATACAACAAACACAGCACTAACTCAACACGTATTTAGAGAAATGCACATTCTACAGTGGATAAAGAGATGTACTAAAGCTTAGCTGGAGCCCACCATAAATGAGGGATGGATGGTGGATATTTTTTTTTTTGTTATGGATCCATTTCCTTTTGTTTTTCTTCGTTTTGTTTGTCGGGAGGCATGAAGAAGGTGGGCGACGATCTTACTGCCTCTTGCAAACCAATGCCATTTCCCCCTCCCCTAATCTATTATTTTTGACACTGCCGATGTGTGAAGAGCCCTGAATGTCAGATCCCCAGTAGATCAGTAACATATGGAAGATGCCAGCAAGATCTTCTTGGGAAATAATTACAATTACTCTAGCGACTCAGATCAGAATTGGTCTGTAGTAAGGAACCATGCAGGGGATATTAAAAACACAAGTAGGCTTCTACTTCGAGTGTAGGGTCTTCATAGACACCTGGAAACATTTGTGTGTATTACCCTAGCAAGGAGTGCCAGTGTTATTAGAATTCCATACAGGCGCTTATGACTGGAGAAAAGATAAAAACCACGGATGTAGCATCTCTTTCTGGGTACCTGTCTTCTGAATCCAGGATACTACCTCTGACTTTGCCTATTCCTTTTATTCCTTTGCTCCTCCCAGAAAAAGCAAGTGAGTCAGACCAAGATCCGGGTCATCTCAACTATTCTGTTCATCTTGGCTGGCTGCATCGTGTTTGTGACGATCCCTGCTGTCATTTTTAGATACATCGAAGGGTGGACAGCCTTGGAGTCCATTTACTTTGTGGTGGTCACTCTGACTACAGTAGGCTTTGGTGATTTCGTGGCAGGTAAGCAACCTGGGCTTTCCCAGTCACTTGTGCCTTGGTGGGGAAAACGGTCTGTTGGTGTCCCTTTTCCAAATCGTGGTGCCAGGGGGTGGAGAATTAGCTTAGTTCTAGTGTGCTTGGTCAGCAATCCCAAGGCCCTTGGTCTGGGTCCCCAGCTTTGAGAAGAAAGAACCAAAATCGTGGGAACAGGTATTTGCAGAGGAGGTACATGAAAATAGCTCAGTGTTTGTCAACTTAGTGTGAGATAAGCAGCACCACGTCATTTATTTATTTATTTATTTATTTATTTATTTATTTATTTATTTATTTATTTATT
>CABHPP010131108.1:0-16017 GCA_902168425.1 Peromyscus attwateri
AAAAAAAATGAAAACCAATTAAAAAAATCAAAATGTGTAATACTTTGTTTTTTCTCACAGATTGAATTCACAGGCTGAGTATCTCTATCTGAAATGCTGGGGAAAAATGTTCTGGATTTCATAGTATTTTCATATGCATAAAATGAAGCATCTTGAAGATGGAATCCAAATTTAAACATTAATTTATGTTCCACATATATCATATACATATTGACTAAAGGTAGTTTTATGGCACTTTAATGAACCTGTGCACTGAATGCAACCCATATAAACTTTTTAAATTTGAGTGTAAATTTCATCAGGTGTGGAATTTTCCAATTGTAGTGTTATTAGAGTTTACAAGCATCAGATTCTGGAATGTTAAAACTTTTAATTTAAATCCAGTATGCTCAACTCCTCTGAAGGAACATTAAATATAGAATAGAGGATACAATAATAGAATAATAACAATGATGATGATAATCAATAGAGAAAGAGAATAAAAAGAATCATGGGATCTTGTAGGCAATGCACAAATGACTAATACCAATGAATTACTCTTCGTTCTGATAGAGAAAAATCATGTTTCTCAAGAGATGGAAACAAAAGCAACCAGTGCTTAGGAGAATGAAAGAGGAAACTTAAGCAGATGAAAAAATAAATACGTCTTGTTTTAGCCTAAAGCAGTGCTAAGTAACCTTTGGTTATTAGGTTAGTAATATGGTAAATGCTGAAACTATTCACCTAATGGAGACACTAAGAAGACACATAGAACAGTAAGAAGATGACTTCTTCAAAATTCCACAGCAAGTCAGTGTAAGAGAGTGTGAGTGTAGAGCCTACTTGTCAGGCTACAGTTAACATCAACTGGGTTACTTTTGGAAGGAAATTAGGCAATGATACATACATTCTGTTAGGTCAGGGCCCTAGAAGAGCCACCATACAGGGGAAACACGCTGCCAACTCTATGTGCACTACGTGAAGTTACTTAAGGAATACTGTTTGCAATGTTACTCCTCATGAACTGTATTTTTCAGGGGAGGATGTTAGAATCTAGTCATGGACTCTGAGTTTACTAAGCAGGGGTGAAGAAGAAAACAAAGTACATGGTTTCTGTGGGTTTGTTTGTTTGTTTTCTTTGCTGGACATAGGGTCTCACTTATGCAGCAGCTCAGGTTGGCCTGGAGCTCACTATATACCCCAGGCTAGCCTTGACCTTGACATAATCTCCCATGTCTCCTGAGTGCTGGAATGACAGGTGAGTACCACCATTCCAGGCTTAAACTAGTTCTGTGGAAACAGGAATGTGGAGTCTTTCAAATGATTCTTAACAATGTGGTGAATAAGGAATGGGATGGCCTTAGTATCTAGAGCTCTGGAGATAATGTATGTAATCTACCAGATTTAAGTTTATCTTGTATGTATGAATGTTTTGCTTGCATGTATGTAAATGCACTGCATGTGTACCTAATGCCCGCAGAAGACAGTAGGTGCTAAGAATTGAACCTTGGTCTCTACAAGAACAGCAAGTGCTCTTAACCACTGGAACCATCATCTCTTCAGGTGTATTCTGTGAGGTCAAGACCAGCATGGGCTATATAGTAAGTTACAGGCCAGTAAAAGGTGTATAGTGAGTCAGTCTCAAAAAAGAGAGAGAGAGAGAGAGAGAGAGAGAGAGAGAGAGAGAGAGAGAGAGAAAGACAGAAAAAGAGACAAGAAGGTTGAACCTAACCACATTTTACTGATAAAGACAGACTTTTTTTGGTTTTTTTTTTTTTTTGTTTTTTGGTTTTTTTTTGTTTTTCGAGACAGGGTTTCTCTGTGTAGCTTTGCGCCTTTCCTGGAACTCACTTTGGAGACCAGGCTGGCCTCGAACTCACAGAGATCCGCCTGGCTCTGCCTCCCGAGTGCTGGGATTAAAGGCGTGCGCCACCACCGCCCGGCAACAGACTTTTAAACCAGCTCTCCAAAGATTTGTTTAAAGGCACAGTAGTAAAATAAAAGAAAGCAGGGCTCAGTGGTTAAGAGCACACTGGCTATTCTTCCAAAGCTCTTAGATTCAATTAACAGCAACCACATGGCGGCGCTCATGTCCATCTATGAGATCTTAAGCCCTCTTCTGGCCTACAGGCATACATGCACACAGAGCACTTCACTGCTTTCTGTTATATACATGTATATAAAACATGGTTTAAAAATGTTAACTCTAGATACTAAGCCTTCTGTTTGGGGAAATAAGACTAAGGATCATAAAACCCACAATCAGTCATTAAAAATCAAATAAACAAAAAACTGGCCCTAATTTCTTTTTTCTAGATGAGCTTTGTTGTTGTTGTTGTTCCTTTTAGGCCTGGAGAATATTTACCTGCTATTGTATGAAATACTAACAGAAATTCTAACAAGTGTTACTTTAACCATGCATACATAATTTATAAAAAGCACTGCTAATGATGAATGGCTTTACAAAAAAAAAATTACATTTGAAAGTACCCTCACTCGTTTTACAAACTTTTAGTGAATGCTTATTATAAATGAAGGAAGAAAGAGAAAAATATAGACCCCCCCCCTTTCTCAAGAGTTTGCAATCTAGAAAAAACATAGAAGCTTCAATTAAAAATTATCCATTAAGGAAACACTATAATGTAGGCAAACTGATGGTATGACAAAGGAAAGCTAAGGTATTTGCATTTTAAAATGAGTAATACATATTATATTATAGGAATATTAACCACTAATATCAAATTTATTAGCTAGGTTTTTAACTTATCTGCTAACAACAGAGTCTCACAGTTAAAACAAAAAAGGAATTTAAATTTTAGTAGGGAACTTATAGAAGCCCTGTAGGGTCAAGAGACACAAATTTAAAAGAAGCCACAAATTAACCTAACTATATCTATACACTTCTCCAGGAGAATTTAGACTTCCAGTGGTATTTCACACTTCTGAAACTAAGAACCTAGAATAATTAGAAACTCCTACTGCCACTTTTGCCAAGATATAAAGTCTCCTGTCTCATCAACTGCTGCTTCATGGTGTCTATACAGTTTCATGTAAGAAATATAGACCTGATCACATGCCCTCACCTTAGATATGAGTGGGTGTGAGAATTTAAAATTTTTGGCATTTGTCCGAAACGTCAAGGTTTGTGTGGGAAAATAGCAAAAGTCTGGAAACCTATAAAAAAAAAATGCAGGTGACTGTACTTACACTGCTATTTTTTTTTATTTTAAAGGAAGATGATTTTTAATTATTCTTCAACAACTAGATAATCCAGAAGAAATAGGCAATTTTTAACTCTACAGTCCACTGAGGCTGGTTACTGAAGAATTGTACATCTGATTATATCACTGACCTGTAAAGGGATTGAATCAATAATAAAATCATACAGTCCTCTGCTGTTCTGTCTATGTTACTATCATGAGACATAAAACAAAATAGAATTCAAATGGCTATCTCTCTAAAGAAATGTATTATTGCTCTAGACCAGCAGTCAACCTGCATATCATGACCTCTTTTGGGGGTCAAAGCACTGCTATTTTTTGTTAGAAAATTTCAAAATAGATTATAAAGTCAGAATTTTTATTTTACAAAAATATAGAAACCACTTACTGTTTTAGTTATGGTGATTTCCAAATCAAAAGATGAGTTAGTTTATATAGGTATGTGAAACAATGACTATTAAAGAATACAGTTTTTGGTAATCTAAACATTAAATTTTATAAAAGGCAATTGTGAGATTTTTTAATACAATTAAGGTATCAAAACTACTATCTGATAATGTCACATTCTATACTGAGTAAGATAGTGCATGCCTGAGATCTCAACACTTGTCCCATAAGACAAAGAAACTAAGACAAAGGAGCACACAAAAAATAATAAAAATCCAGAATTTATGTAAAGAGAGTCAGTATGTCCTTTTAACACATTTTATTTTCTGAAAGTCTTATATACTTTTTTGTTCAATAAATGAGGTCTACACAATGTATTCTTTCCTTAAACGGGATCAACTGCAGTTTTACATGCTTGCCCAGCAAGCTCTTCACCCACTAAGGCCTCTCCCTAGCCCAATTCTGGTTTTAAGAGACAGGACCTGATATATAGACCATGTTGACCCTCAAACTCCCTAGGTGGCCAACTCCTGATCTTCCAAGTGCTGAGATTAAAGGTATGCACCACCATACCCAGCTAATTTGTACAATAATGAGTTGTTTTTATAATTAAAAAATCACAAGTAAGTCAGGCGATGGTGGCACACCCCTTTAATCCCAGCACTTGGGAGGCAGAGGCAGGTAGATCTCTCTCTCTGTGAGTTCAAGGCCAGCCTGGTCTACAGAGTTAGTTCTAGGGCAGCCAAGGCTACACAAAGAAACCCAGTCTCAAAAAAAAAAAAAAAAATTATAAATATGTAACATTTTACTTTAGATAAAGTGTAATCAGATAGAATTAATAAACAGACAAAAGGTCACGACACTACATAACTACAAATTTCTACATAATTACAAGTTAAAATGATTTATAATACAAAATATTGCTGAGAGAAATTAAAGAAAACAATTACGCAGAGGTTAATCAGTAATATCCATGCAATATTAATCAAAATCCCCTCAGGCTTATTTTTTTTTTTTTGCAAAGAAATTTACAGTAATCTAAAATTACATGGAAAAGAAAAGGTCATAGTACAGACAAATTTGAAAATAATAAAAATGTTGGAAGACTCACTTAAATTTCAAAGCTTACTATATTAAAGCCTTATATAAACTCAAATAGTACTCTACAACAGTATCAAATAAAATAGTCATCAAATTAAGGCTGTAGTAGCATAAATGTATCTATACATAAGTGAGTTCAGAGTTACTCATAAACACATGTTCAATTAACTTCAATAAAGAGAATTCAGTACAAAAAGGATAGGTTGTTTTTTGGTTTTCACAATAAGTGATATTGGCATAACTGGCTACCAGTAATGGAAACACTCGTTTTTTCCTTTTCTCACACTACACACAAAAGTTAATTTCAATTAGGTACTGAATATAATCATAAAAACAGAAACATAGAAATACTGGAGGAAAAAATTTCATAACCCCAGTTATGTTACAATTTCCTATACAAGTCACAAAAAGCCTTTTTTTTTTTTTTTAAATCAATCAACTGAATGTCAAAGGTAAGAATTTCTTCTTGAAAAACACTGAAAACAGAAAGGTAGAACACAGTTTTTTTTGTTTTTGTTTTTCAAGACTCAATTTCTGTTTAACAGTTTTGGCTGTCCTGGAACTCGTTCTGTAGACCAGGCTGACCTCAAACTCAGAGAGATTCAACTCCCTTTGCCTCCTGAGAACTGGGGTTAAATGTATGTGCCAAAACCGCATGGCAGGACACATTTTTGAAGAAGCATCTGCAAGTCATATTTACCTGGCAAAGGACTTGTATCTTGAATACATAAAGAATTATTGCAATTAAATAAGAAAATATATAAGAGTTGGGTGCAGTGGTACACGGGCCATTGAATGGACAATGTTCTGCCATGGCTTATTCTCCTATGTTTATTTGTGGCAAAGGTAATATAAATACATGTGCGGCTGAGAAAAAAGATGATTTGGGACTGACTAGCTTCCTACTATACATTCTCACTTGGATGCTTAAACATTTATCACCATCTCAATCCCTTCATTTTTAGAGAAGTTCATTGTTCCTTCCCTTTCAGCTCACATTTTCAAACTTACAGTTTCATTTCAGCTGTTTTAAAAATCACAAGGTGGTGAACTGCTTTAGAGGACAGGCCCAAGAGCCACCCAAAAACTGTGTGACTTTAGGCAAACCACTTTCTCTGGACTCATGATACAGTCTGACTACACATGTTGAGAGTTAAGCCTGTCTCAGTAAATAAATACTACACTCAGAAGCTTTCTTCCTTGTCACAACAGTGCCATGACTACTGTGCGTGGCTATGTGTGCCTCAGCTCCTGAGGACGGGAACTAAAGGCAAGTGCCACCGCATCCAGCTGTGCTCCATTTTTATTCTTCCCTTCCTCTACTTACATCAAGGAAGGCTTTAAGTTCTGATGCCTCTTCCCAGAACAAGTTCTAGTTCTCGTAACTAGTAATAGAGGTGTTTTCTTCCATCAGCCTTTCAATTTTTTGGTTCCTCCCATTCTAACCAATTATGTACTATTATCAGGTTAATTTTAATTCTTTCCCAAAATTCTCATTTCCTATCGCAGAAAAACTCTGAGATGCTGAACAGGGGAAAAATGTGTTTCATAGTTATTTCCCAAATTAATCACTGCTATAAAAAGTATGATTGCTTAAGTATCATGGCTGAGTTTTAGCCATACAATTATCAACCAAGTTACATTTATTAATATAAGAGCAACAAAATGTTTTAAGTTGCCTTCAACTAGTATTAGCAAATCCTAATTATATCAGCAAACATTCCTTGCATAGTCTGAGATTTGATCTGGTGTAAAATCACTAGTAAATTACAGAAACTTGAGTTTCACTTACCTCTTGGGGCTCTACTTGCCTTTTGTTACACATAAAATGTTTATAAGGCCATCACTCTATGTTTGTGGGCACACAAATGTACCACTAATTGAGTACAAGACTTTTTTTGAAAAGTCTAAAACAGGCAGTTATCCAAGGAGTTAATAATATTACTGCAGGAAATGGCAGAGGTGTATTTATGTCATTCTTTTTTTTAATCTAAACTTAATTCTTATTTTATGTGTATGGGTGTTTTGACCCCATGTATGTACATCACATACATGCCTGGTACCCTCTGAGGCCAGAAGAGGGCATTGGATTCCCTGGAACTAGAGTTAAACAGTTGTGAGCTAAGATGGGAATTAAACTTGGATATTCTGTGGATGCAGCAAGTGCTTCTAGCCAATATTGTCATTCTTAACATCATTATTTCTGGAGTTGATAATAATTTAATGGTGTGTGATTCTATTCTAAAAACACAAGTGTATATAAAAATTGCTATAATTTGAAGTTCCCTTGGGATAATTTCTAGAAAACCTGAAAATCTTTCATAAAAATTATTTTTGTATACTGTCAAAATAATTTGTTTTAAAATTTAAAACTATACTTTAAAACAAATTTCACTATGATTCATTAACAATTCATATTTTGTTGACAGTGCATTACTACTAAACCTACTAAATATGGACCACTACTAAAACAGGACCAAAAATGTGGTACTGGCATATAAATGCAGCTATTGTCTAAAAAAGTAATTCTTGGAAATCTGAACATTTAACATTTTAACATTTACCTTTTTTCTTCTTTTGCTCTCAGCTGTTCTTCCTGTCTCAAAACTTGAACCATTATAGACTCAAAAACTCCACTTGTCAAACCTGCCAAACTTCGAGGTGTTGACCGGCGCCTTGTTGAAGTACATGCAGTTCCCTTCTCCTCCTCCAATCCATAATAGCCTCTAGATGTAACTGCTATCGTTGTCTTTTCTCTCAAGTGCCTTGGAGAAGAATAAGTCAGTTCACAAGGTCAAATCTTCTGGATAAGCAACACACCCTTTCACTAGTACCTTAAGTAGAAGTTCTTTTGCTGACTACTACAAAATATTTAGTTAAACCTTTCTGTGCCACATTCCAGAGTTTTATCTGTTCCACACAAAATTCTAACTTCTTTCATATAAAATTCACTGAGGGATAGTCCCTCCTCTATATTTAAAAAATATAGGCATGAAGCATTAAAATTATGGACTAAAAAACTAATTCTATTAATAAACATTAATAGAAAGCTTTTGTTTGCATTATGGTATCATACTGTTTCATTGATGTATGAGAAAATATACAATGATATAAAAACATTTTGGGAAAAAAGATTTTGATATATAAGTAGTTTGGGGAAATTATAAATAAGGACAGCATTATAATATATAGCAATTATATTACATGGGCCCAGAGAGTGAGGAATTATAAGGCCCAAGGAAAACAGCTGCCTAGCAATAACAAACCCTGAAGAGATGAAGTGGAGGTTTGTTTAAATGTGTTTTTACTAAGTGATCTAACTATGTAACATTAATTGCTTTATCAGTACTAATGAAAGAGAATATATTATAAAAATATGAATGAACAATGTAATCTATCTCCCAACTGAACAGATTCAGATTCAGAATTTAGAACTCTAGAATTCCTCTTCAATCTCAATGCAAATGTGTCCTTCATGATATTTTTATTAACTCACTGAGATACTGGCCTAATGCTTAAAAATAGTATCCCAGCAGTTCATTTAATTGTGCACAAATCACCTTAATGAATTTGAAATAATTAAAAATATTTGTAATAGACCTAAGGATGCAGCTCAGAGGTAGCAAACATAAGACCCAAAGACTGATCTACAGTACTGAAAAAAAAGTCAATAAAAACATATTTACACTAGAAAAGGAAACATTACACTGACCTTGCAAAGTTTTAAAGGCTAGTCCAACTATTGATTTCTAGGTCTGTATCTATTATACAAACAGTAATTGTAATAAAAAAAAATCAGGGAAAATATCTTTTTCTACCTTTGTAAGATATGCCAAATCCTCTGAAAATTCATACATTATTTCTATTACTACTACTACTACTACTACTACTACTACTACTACTACTACTACTACTACTACTACTACTACAACATATATAGTGTTCTGCCTGCATGTATGCCTGCATACCAGAAGAGGGCACCAGATCTCATTACAGATAATTGTAAGTCACCATGTGGGTGCTGAGAATTGAACTCAGGACCTCTGGAAGAGCAGCCAGTGCTCTTGACCTCTGAGCCATCTCTCCAGGCCCCTCATACATTATTTCTACAATGGCAAACTCAAAGTCAGTTCGAAAGGCAATTACTCAAACTACTGCATGATAATTTATATGAGGATTTTCCTCCCTTGGAGCCCTTTCCACTCTTGGGTGTTCTTTTCTTACTTTTCCTTAATAAATCTACATTCCCTCTGTTTAAACAAACCACACATGCAAAAAAAAAAAAAAAAAAAAAGAATTTATATGAATTAAATGTTGACTATGGCTATATTTCCCTGCTTCCCTAAAAACTGTCAAAAAAAGTTCACTGAAACAAAACTTTACACTATGAGATACAATCAAACCCCTTCCTTTCTTAAACTGTGTCCACATCAGTTTATGATTATAAATTAGGATAACTTATCAATTTTACCTTCATTGGCATCTGGATCCCATGAATAGTCTACTAAATTATTGTACTACTGTTTTGTTTTCTGTTACAAGGAGATGGCACTAACTGACTTACAGCTTCTCACAGGATAAGAACATTAGTTTTCTAATAACAAAGAATTTGGGCTCATATGGTGTGCTATTTCAGGCTGCTGTTACCATTTTTTAAAAATTAGTTTTTTAATTAAAAATTTACATTTATTGTGTACTGGGGGGGGGGGCGCACATGCCATACTATGCCTGTAGAGACTAGAGGATTGCTTTCAGGACATTCTTTCTACCTTTAAACAAAATTTTACATTTATTTCCTTATTGTCTGTGTACACAGAGAGGTATATGTGGAGATCAGAGGACAACTTGGGGAAGTTGGTTCTTTCCTTCCACCACAGGGGTTCCAAGGAACGAACTCTGGTTATTAGACTTGTAGCAAGTACCTTTACCTGCTGAGCCATCTCCAAGGCCCAGATTATATTAATTAACATACCAGAGAATATAAACCATTCATCTAAAAGACCAGGTATGTGTATATGCACTCATTGAAAAAGACATCATTATACGCTAAGTGTAAAATTAACCTATAAACACCACAAATATAAATGACATCTAGAAGTACGTGTGCTTATGTATACATGAGTCCCAACTCTTAACCTAGATTACTACAAATGCTTCGTGACAAGGCTTTTTCCTTTCATTCTGCTCTATTGATACAGAAACCTGTGCAGTACTTTTAAAAGCTGCTTGGAATATGTCATTACCTTGCTGTCTCCTCCAAAATCTTCCAGTCATACTTAGAGCACATGTGACATTCTTATAACCTCTAAGACCTAGTGTGATATGGTCCTTACCTCCTTAAGGCCTCCCTTTCTAAGTCTTTGTTCTCTGCATTCCAGCCATTCTTCCATCTATTCTCAAGCTAAACCAACACATCTACTTCCCTAGAATCTTTGTGCTCCATTCTTCTTCCAAAAAATACTCTTTCGCAGATATTCATGTGTAGGTCTGTCATTTCAACCATGTTTCAATTGCCACCAAGTCTGAGAGGGTTTTCTCTGATTGTGATATTTAATAACAGCTCCCCATCACTCTATGCCCTTATATTGGTTTCTTTGTCTTTTACTTATCACCACACTGTGTTAATCAGCATTTATTTAAAATTGTCTATGCGCCCCCGACACCCAGCCCCCTAAAAAAGTTCAGGGATCTGTGCCATACAGGAGGCGAAAAGACTGTAAGGGCCAGAGGTGATAGATGACTCCCAAGGAAACAGGGTCTCTGAGACACAACAAGACTGAAGCAGACATAAACTCACAGAGACTGCGGCAGCACACACAAGGCCCACACAGGCTCAATTCAGACGGGGTCCCAGCACTGAGAGGAAAATTGAACATGGGATCACACTCACCAAGAAACTATCTGCAAGTGATATCTGTTAGCACTTCAGGGTAGGCTCCATGCCCAAGAGAAGTTAGCCAACACAAAACAGATTCAATAGTATTTTTTCCACAGACTTTTTGTCTCATTTTGCTTTGTTTGGGCATTTTTTGTATTATGATCTTTTGCTTGTATAATTTAGTTTCCATTTTTGTATGAGTTTTATGTGTGTGTCTGTTTCATTTCCTTTATTTTTTTAAAGAGAAAGGGAGGAAAAAAGAACATAAAATTGTGTTTGTAGGGAGGTGGGAAGGATCTGGAAGAAGATACACAAGATCAAAATATATTGCATGAAAAAATTTTCAATTAAAAAATATTTACCCCCCCAACCAGAAGGAAAGAGCCAGGAACATAAGGGACCTGTCTCCCCTTATTGACTGTACTTTCTGATTCTAAACTATAGGATGTATATATGTGTACATGTGTGTGCATGCATGTTTAAATATCTTTGAATGCATATGAGTCAAAATGTTTCACATTTTTCAGTTACAAGTAAATTTAAAACTCCAATCGATGTATTTGTCCATAGTAAGAGTCCTGATTAAACATGTTATTTGGTTTTTATTCATTAGAGAATAAAATGCCATGAAGTAAGATTAAAAAAACTCACCTCACCTCCAATCAGAAGTGTCACATATCTAGGACTATATAAACACACTAAAATAAGTCTTCCCTTAAAAAACAAACAAAACCAACAAAGAAAACCCAAGCTCTTTTCTTCCTATGAGGAAAATTATTCCATTAAATCAATGTCAGTAGTTTGAAAATAATATACTGCCAACTATACACAAAACCTTGGCAATAATTATAGGTGACTCACTGAGTTTTTGTCATCATTCTACTGTTTTTTTTTCTTTAAATCATAAAATGTCTATGCTAACACATTCTGAATTTCAGAATTCAGACACTAAATTCTACTTACAATTACTGAAACAAGTATTAACAAGAAGCAAATTGATGGTAAGTAATCAATACTTAAAACTAAAATATACTTTATGTTTACTTATAATCAATACAAACAGATACTGCCTCCTATTAAAAAGTATTTAGGAATGTTTCCATTATTATGTGAGGACTTTTTGGCTGATATTATTAAAAGCAACATGAAGGTCATTAATAGTACAACTATTTGTATGGAAGTAAAGCTCAAAAGTAGAGAACAAATTTAGCATGCACAAGGCCCTGTGCTCAATACCACACATACACACACACACACACACACACACACACACACACACACACACAATCTGCAATTATAACCTAGAAATAAAAAATTATCTAATCTGTTTAATATTCTAAGTGAAAAGTTTCACTTTGTTAAAAGTTCATTTAAAAAACATTAAAATTCAACTATAACCCTCTAAGCCCCAAGGTCCTAGCAAGAAAGGACATGTAAAAGACAGTGAGTGGTAACTAATGCAGAGACTATGTACAAATGTGCACACAAGGCTAAGAGAAGCTAGGAAGAAACGATGAAGTGTTCCTGGATCAGCCATAACAAGGGGCTACTCCCACTCTAAGCCTAAAAGAGGAAGAGAAGGGACCGGGGACTAGTTATTAGACCAAGAGCTCTAACTAAAGAAGAGAACCACACAATGACTGAGCACAGTTACTGACAACCTGCAGGCCAGGAAAGAGGAAGACGTTAAAGTAAATACTCCTACCTCTCGGTCCTCCTGTCAGTGCCTTCCATTGGCTGAACCCAATCAGAAGTCAGGGGACAAGGCAGACCAGTTGATGCAGTCCTTAGAAATCGGCCTCCTGGGGCACAGAGCAGAGTATACAAGGGTGGAGAACGCATTTGGAGAAGCATATGATGACTAACAGCACAGCACAACCTGAGCATTAGTTTTCAAGAACAACTAAATGAAATTAGAAAAGACAGATTTACTAGGGACTTCAACAAAAACTTAGGCACATTTGATAGATAAGCAACATAGGCATTGCAGCTGGCAGTGTGCTCTAAATATGAGTACCTTTATGAGCACTGAGCTGTACCAATCATTAAAACCCAGTATCCAAATAAGCCTAGCATAAAAGAAGTTTTTCAAATATCTCAAACAGCCAAGTATTAAACCAAACCTTGACAAACAAATCACAATGCTCTCATAAAAATAATTTTTGTGTTATTAATGCTTAGAGAAATTCTTACATGCAACTTATAAATAAGTATAAACATACTATAGAATACAGACTCTTTTTTTTCCTCTTCCAAAGATCAGCTTATAAAAGTTTAGAGACCTGACACTGTTTTGGTGAAACCAATCATTTTGTACATAATATATGCTAAAAAAGAAAAAAAAACAAGTTTGGAGACTACTGCTTTTATCTTTAAGCTACTTAATATCCAAGATTTTTTTTTTTCAGAAAAAGAAATCATCTGCAGGAAAGCACTAATCACAAACTATAGTTATTTTCTACTCTTCTTTCCCTTTTTTTCCCTCAGTCATTCTTCTTACTCCCTGTGAAATTCTCAACTCACTCAGAAAAGAAGTACCTTGTCTTGACTTTCATTTGCTTGAACATAATTCAGCTTGTTTTCACTAGTCATGAAAATAAGCTGGAACTCAAAATGCATTAACAACTTTCCTTATTGCCCTTGGCCAACTTCTTTTCTATCCCCTGCATTCAGCTTCTCTTAAATCTTAGCCTAAAGACCCTCTGCTCATATACTTCTACTACTAAAGCACTACTGTTAATAACAAAACAGAGCCTTGCAGTTTCTTTTCTAGCCATAAACAACTGGGTTCAACCCATACTAAGACTATCTCTTTGAAAGTAGTTAACATCCTCTTTTGTGCCCATAACAGCCACTTCTAATGCCATCATTATGTAAAAGCTTCACCCTACTGCCCACTAGAACTTAGTAAGGTGGTTCTTAAGTAAGCTATCCATTAATTTCTGCTTTTGAAAAACCAAGGCTAGCTGAATTTAGGCATGTCTTCATGTTTCAGTGAAAATGTCTCTGACCTAAAACCAATCATTGCACAGGTTTTCAATATTTGTATCTCATGAATCTTTTGTGCACTCCTTTAGCATAAAATCATGTCCAAGTCTGATTAAAAACAGCCACTCCCCTTGAACATATTCAAACCTAAACTGCTAGTCCTTGTGTTCACACCTCAATCTACCAGAACACGGCAACTACCTGCACATACTCCACTGAACCATTCTTCCCAGTGTTCTTGTTATGAAACTAAAGGGATAGTTTCCAGTTTTTATTTTACTCAAGCTCTCTTTTATCTAGTCACTCTTTTCTCAAGACCATTAACTATAACTTAACATAAGACTTTTGGGGATAGGAAAGTAGAGGGAATATCTATCCATACAATTCAAATTCATTCGGTTATCTACTAAACAATAAAGATTCAACAATAAATATACTGACAATCTGTATATATGAAATTAAAGGTATAAATATCAAAGATGATTGATACATTCAGGTTGAAACAATGGTGACAGCACCAACAAAAACCTAAAAAAAAAAAAATCTAAAAGTTCCAAAGGAAAACAAAGAGATTTGGGTTAGAAATAGTTAGCATTTTTGAGGTAGCAGTTATATAACTAAGTAGAAAAATTCTATGGACAGAAATAAACTATTTTTTAAAAGGGAGAGAGGTCTTAAAATACTGACCTGGAAATCTTATGATAAGCAATGCCATGGAAAACAAGTAATGTATCTAGAGGACTAAATAAACAAACATAAGCTCTAAAGGAACAATTGCAGGAATTACCTACAGATTAAAAAAAAAAAAAAAAAACCAGCAAAAGAACACTGAAAAGATGGGTTAAGGCATAACTTAAAAAAGGAAAAAACGAGACCAAAAGTTTAATTGTTAAGTGATCTAAACTCTTAATTTTCCAAACAGACCGAGAAAGAACAAAGTGAAAGCCGAGGATTGAGAAAGGGCATTCAATTATTAGTAAAAGTCAAGACAACCTGAGTAGGAACTAACTGCAAAGACCCTTACAAGCTAAACACTTCTATGCCGTGGACATTTTCAGAAACAGCAGCAGATAAATAAACATATTACCCCAAACTGAAGACAGACCATTCTAAGTTTTTAAAACCACACATTTTGCTTAGAATAAATCTATGTCTTGATTTTATTTGAATTTAAGATTCATTGGTAAAAAAGTTCTCTTTTATATAAAAATGTGTTTGAAAAGTACCTTACCAAACTTGACAAGTTTGATTTTTGGTTAGCTAGGGCTGCTCTCCCAAACATATTACTACTACTTAGAGCTAATCCTTGCCACACAGTAATTTAAGAGGTCTCAGTGCAGGTTGCAGGCAGAACATAAATAAGCTCATTATTAAGTGAGTTAATAACTCATTGTCCAAATATGTTGGTGCTATCTAAAAGATACTTGAGGCAGGTAGATACATTAGCTTCCTTGCCCTGGCTCTTCTCTATATCTACCAAGCAGCAATAAGGCTTTGAAATAGATTATAAATTCGTGAAACTTTCAGATTTAGATAATGGCACAAAGACACAGAGGAAAACTCATCAAGTTTTGCCTTTGTCAACATGTAACAAAGTAACAAGTCTTAACAAAGATATAGGAACATAGCAAAGCTAAAAAACAAAATTAAAATTAAGAGGATGTGGCAATTGAATATTGTGATATCTACAAAAAATACCTAATGCTTCAACTGTTCTTTTCCTCTTTCATTTCACAAACGAGAATAAATACTATTTCTATTCTCTACAAACCAGTAATTTGTATGGTTTTCTCATATATTTCTTGGGCCAATGGACCAAAACATGGGTTTTTTGTTGTGGTTTTTTGTTTTGTTTTGTTTTGTTTTGAGACAGGGTTTCTCTGTGTAGTTTTGGTGCCTGTCCTGGATCTTGCTCTGTAGCCCAGGCTGGCCTCGAACTCACAGAGATCCACCTGGCTGTGCCTCCCGAGTGCTGGGATTAAGGGCGTGCGAGACCGCTGCCCAGCTAACATGGGTTTTTACAAATGTGGAATCCACTGAATTACTAAAAAGACACACTTGCTACAGAAAAAGAAAAGAAAAGCAACTGCAGGGAGGAACACACAACTTGTCTCAGCAGAGGACCCATTTTACCAGATATTCAGAGCTGAAGAGGTGGCTCAATCAGTTACAAGCACTTGCTCTGCAAACATGAGGGCGTAAGTCTGACCATGAAACCCCAGGTTAGAAAATCTGGGTGGGGTGCTAGGTAGCTGTAACCCCAATACTGTGGAGACAGGAGGATCCCCAGGGCTTACTGGCCAGCTAGTCTAGGCCTGTATCAAAAGGGATGGGCAGTGTTCCTGAGGATGACACCCAAGTTGTCCTTTGGCCTCCACACATGTAAGCAGAGTACACATGCATGTATTTTCTCTCTCTCTCTCTCTCTCTCTCTCTCTCTCTCTCTCTCTCTCTCTCTCTCTC
>CABHPP010131108.1:16027-30365 GCA_902168425.1 Peromyscus attwateri
CTCTCTCTCTCTCTCTCTCTCTCTCTCTCTCTCTCTCT
Source organism: Peromyscus attwateri (assembly GCA_902168425.1). NCBI lineage: Eukaryota > Metazoa > Chordata > Mammalia > Rodentia > Cricetidae > Peromyscus > Peromyscus attwateri. The sequence continues at coordinate 16,066 of CABHPP010131108.1, forward strand.
CTCTCTCTCACACACACACTCTCTCACACAAATAAATTTAAAGTCACAAAAATAAATACATCAACAAATGAAGAAAAATCAGCAACAGAGTGCAGAGTTCAAAATACACTACAGATGTTATCATAAAGATAGTATTTTAAATCAATGAAGAAAAGTGATGTTGCAACAACTGGCTGCACATGAGAAAAACAAAACAGCTGGAATTCAACTTCATTTCTTGACTAACAAATCCTAGACAGATCCATTCATTTTTTTCATTTTATTTATGTCTTCATTCAGCATTAGTTAAATGCTTATAGGTAGTATGGCTAGGTATGGTACGCCTGCTACAGTAAAGATATGTAAAATCAAAGTAAACAAACATATACGTAAGTTCTAAGTTACATACTCTTAGTTCAGTCAAGAATAATTTCTCTGAGGAAGTGACAGGGGAGCCAACCATGCAAAAAACAAATCCAAATAGGGGGGAAAAAAAACAAACAAAAAACGACAAAGGCCACGAGGTGAGAAATAGTTTAGGGGGTGGTGAGATGGCTCAGCATGTAAAGAGCTTGCTGTCAAGCCTAATGACCCAGGTTTGATCCCCAGAACTTATGTGGTGGAAGGGGGGCGCTGACTCCCCAGTCTGTCTCCTGACCTCCACTCTAGAGCCATAGCACATTCACCCAAACACTAAATAAATAACGGAAAGGGGGGTGGGTTGGTGTGTAGGTGGTCTGGCAGGTATATAGGAAGAACAGAGTTAAATTCTTTAATATACCCAAAATGTCAGTGAAGCACTTATCTGTAAGAGTACTTAATGACTTCTCTTAATGTATATTTTTAAATGGTTGATGGATAGAAAGTGAATTCAAAGGAAAAAGCAGAAATTAGGAAACTACAGGTAAGAAATGGTAATTGCTGGAACTTAAGTGGCAACATTAGAAACACACAAAAGCTCAGAATTGCTATTTTTAATAAGGGAAATAAATGAACTGGAGGAAACTTGAAAAACCCAAGTTTTTTGGCCAGAGCTACATAGGCTTAGCAACAGTAAAACTATAATCACTACCATAACAAAACAAGACACAAGTACAGGTTTGAACATGTCTGAAATGGTTATTACATACCAATTAGAGATAGGAAATAATTGTAGCCTCAAAACAGTAAGAGATCCTATGGCTGGTAAAAGGAGATACTGTTTATTTACTTAAGTGCGCATGTGTGTGCAATATACATATGTGTGCAAGTGCCATGCCTGTGTGTAGAACTGTGGAGGGCAGAAGTTAATATCTGGTGTATTTCTCATTGCCTCCACCTATTTTCGAAGACAGGATCTCTCACTGAACCAGAGCTCACTAACTGGCTAGACTGGTTGGTCTGTTAAGCTCCTCACCATCCTCCCATCTGTTTCCCAGTCCTGGGATTTCAGGAATACACTGTCACACCCAATTTTTATGTGGTGTGTTTTATGCTGAGGTTCTTAGCTTAGACAGTAAGTACTTTACCCCCTAAACCAACTCCCTAGTCAAGTAGACTTCTTAGAAAAATTTTACTTTCTTCTTATACTATTTAGCTTTTGTTAGAAGATATACACACCATTTCTTAAACCAATAGACAATTAACAATGCAAACATTAATCACTGGATTGCTAATTATTCAACACACATTAGATACATTTCAATCACTTTCTTTAGATTTCCTTAATAGCTATTTTATGTGTTTTGCTATTGGTTTGGTTTTTTTGAAACAGGGTCTCATTATGTAACTCTAGCTAGCCTCACTGTGTAGACAAGGCTGCTCTCGAACTCAGAGATCATCTCTCTTGGCCTCTCGAGTGCTAGGATTAAAAGCATGTGCCACCATGCCTTGCCTATGTTATTTTTTTTTTTTAAATAAGATTGCAAATACTGTCAGTCCTACAATGCTAGGTCTCTAACTGGCCCCTGTTCCTTGAAATTCCTTATACTCTTTTCCTCCTAGCCTCTCTCAGTAGACTCCCTTTTTCTCATTCCCTACATCTTTTGGCAACACAGCGCAGTGGTTAAACACTGGCTTTTAAACCAAACCACCTGCAGTCATATCCAGGTCCTACCACTAATTAGTCTGGGCAAACTAATCTTTAAGTGGCCCAATTTTTCCATTTGTAAAACAGCTCCTGAAATCAGTAACTATTTTTTAAAAGATTTTATTTTATGTATATGTGTGCCTGCATGTAGACATGTGTACCATATGTGTGTCAGTGCCCAACGAAGCCAGAAGATGGTATTGGATCCCCCAGAACCGGAGTTCCAGATGGTATTGAGCCACCTGCTGTGTATGCTGGGACCTGAACTGGGATCCTCTGCAAAAGGAGCTGGTGCTTTTAATCTCTGAGTCATCTCTGTGGCCTCCCAATAATTATCTTAAGAACAATGTATGTAAAGCCCTTCAAACAAGGTAGCAGTGACAATAAATGTTAACTGGTGTTAAAATGTAATTTCAAAACTTTTGCTGGGATTCTGTATATTAAAGGCAACCAAGACAGGCTCTTTATCTAGTGCTTGCTCTAGACAAGTAGTTCTTAACTTGTGGGTCACGACCCCTTTGGGAATTGAATGGCTCTTTCACAGGGGTTGTATATCAGATATTTACAATTCATAAAAGTAGCAAAATCACAGTTATGAAGTATTGTGATGGGGGGGGGGGGTCCCCAAACATGAGGAACTGTATTAAAGGGTGGAAGCATTAGGAAGGTTGAGAACCACTGCTCTAGACTGATACACTAACCATGAGAGTACTGTTACAAATTAGAATGAAGTAATGAAAACACTAGAAAACTAGCTAACTTTGTATGACATGAAATTTCAAAAAAAAAAAAATATTTGTAAGGTATAGTTTTACTTATAATTCTTTAAAAACCATCATGGCTTGATTGAGGCATCAACTTAGTTTTTAATGAGTCAGGCTGATTTAGTCAAAGTGGTTTTCTCTTCTTTCTTAGCAGCTCTATTATTTTTCTTATTTATGTAAAGAAAACTCTGATAAAAGCAACTTAAGGAAGTGAGGAATATTTGGCTCACAGTTTAAGGGTACAGTCCATCATGGCAGGCAAAGTATGTCAGCAGGAACATGAGAAAACTAGTCACATTGGATCCACAGACAGGAAGCTGAGAGAAATGAATGCTGCTTCGGCTCACTTTCTCCTTTTTATTCAGTCTAGACTCTAGCCCACATTAACCATACACTACTTTCTTTTTTTTTAAGAAAGGGCCTCACTGCATCGCTCACGCTGGTAGCAAACTTGAGATCCTCCTGCTTCTACCTCTAAAGTGCTGGTAGCAAAAGCAAATACCATCTCCAGCCCACACTACTTTTTATTATATACACACTTGTCTGTCTCTCTAATTTTCTCCCTCCCTATCTCTTTCTGTAGTATGGACAGCTGAACCCACCAGCACCTTGTACAAATGAGGCAAGTTTAGTATTACTTACTACCCCATCCATCCCAGGCAGGGTCTCACTCAATTGCCCAGGCTGACCTAGTTTCAAACTTGAATTTTATCAGGTTTCTAAAACTGTATCCATTCCTTACGCAAGAGAGTATGGAGCCTCTTTACAACCCAACAAGTAATTACAGAATTCCTTTGTTCTTAAAGAGTCTCCTACTTTTTAATTTCAAGTGAATATTCACAAAAGTTAAATAGCAGCAAACCAAGTAGAAAAAGTTCTGTGCTCACAGTTTATATTCTACTGAGAGGAGAGAAATATACTATATGTAACATAAACTGAATGACATTATGTGTTAGGTTGCAAAACAAAACAAAAACCTATTAAAAATAAAGCACATTAAAGGTGATAATGATCCAAAAGAGGAAAATTATTTAAGAAAGAGGCGTTAGGAAATTCTAGATAAGGTAGCATCAGGAAAGAAAATAATGGAGTCAGAAATGAACATATCTGTAGTATATTCCCAAATACAAGCATAAATATTCAAAGCAAATATTAAACATGTCTTCAGTTTTGTTATTTTCTAATATTTTCATCTTCAAATTAAAATATTCAGATATGTCAGAAATGTTTTTGTAACTGCAGGAGAAAAGTATGTAATGAGTTTTTTAAATAGCCTGTTGCCTTCTGTATGAAATGAAGTGGACTCTTCTTTTTGAGGACAAACATGAAAAATACTCTGAAATGTCTCTTGAGGAACTGTCTATTTAGTAAAATTTTAAAAGAAAGCATTTTTTGTTTTCTAGTTCTTTGGATTTTAATCTGCCTCCACGATCAAGCACTAGGATCTAAAGCATGCTCCACAACTCTGATATAGTATTTTGTTTCAGTTTTGTTATCTGTTTTTTTCCAGGGTAGGGCCTCATAGAGCCTTGAAGGCCTGGAACAGCTTATTCTACCTTAACTTCCAGGTGCTGGAATTATAGGCATGAGTAATCAGGCCTGTCTGAAAAGCAATTTTAAAGACAAAAATATTAGCCAGTAAGATTGCTTGGCAGGTAAGTCTGACAACCTGAGTTCGATTCCTAGGACACACATGATGGAAAGAGAGCTGACTTCCCCAAGCTGTTCTCTGACCTCTACATGCTTACTATTGTGTATGTGTGCACACATGCACATAAATGTATAAATAAATAAATACAGTAAGACTTAATATAAAAAATACAAACAAAACATATGAAATGCTCCTTGGAAAATAGTATTCTGAGTGCATATTTTAGGGAAAAGTTAAACTACTTCTGTACATGTGCATGTTTGTGTACATGTATGAGTTAGTGCAAACATGCAGGCCAGAGATCAAGGTTGGGTGTCTTTCTCCATCACTCTCTGTCTTAATATTTTGGCGAGAGTTACTTTATGTGTACAAGTGCTTTACCTGCCTGTATGTATGTATGTATGTATGTATGTATGTATGTATGTATGTTCATACCTGGTGCTCATGAAGGCCATAAAAGGACACTGGATCTTCTGGAACTAGAGTTATGGATGGTTGCAGAATCACCATGCAGGTGCTTGGTATCAATCAAACCTGGGTACTCTGCAACTGCAACAAGTGCTCTTAACCACCAAGCCATCTCTCCAACCCTTCCTACCTTGTTTTGAGGCAGGGTCTCTCTCTCCCTGAACCCAAAGCTTACCAGCAGGCTACACTGGCTTGCCAGAAAGCCTTGGCAACCTGCCTGTCTCTACATCTCCCCACCTCTCTCCCAGTGCTACCATATACAGCTTTTACAAAAGCATTGGAAAGCTGGGTGGTGGTGGCACACATCTTTAATCCCAGCACTTGGGAGGCAGAGGCAAGCGGATCTCTGTGAGTTTGAGGCCAGCCTGGGCTACAGAGTGAGTTCCAGGACAGGCACCAAAGCTACATGAAGAAACCCTGTCTCAAAAAAAAAATTGGAGATCCAAACTCAGGTCTTTATACTTCTTTCCAGGGAAGGTGTTTACTGACTGAGCCATCTCTTCACTCCAATTTTTTCCTCTTAAAAATTATTTTTGTTAGCATATATTAACTGTACAAGGGTGTTTCATTGTGACATTTCCATACATGAATACAGCATACTTGATCATATTCACCCTATCACCCCTGACTCTCCATTTCTACCCTTTCATATGCTTAATAATTCAACTTTTACTTTCATGATATGCCCCCCACCATTCTACATATAAGAAAAAAAATCATATGATAACTTGTCTTTGTGAGACTGGTTTGGATTAGAAATTGTTTCAACTGCTAACATGCTACCCTTCAAGCCTTTGCAAACCAAGGCTGTAGTTTTTGCAAATTAGAATGCTATCATTTGAAAGAAATTTCATCCTTAACCAATGGAATGTATCTGAAAAGGGATATCCTTCGGGAAAGGAAGAGCCCAAGCACATTTCATGTTTTAAATTACCAACTCAAACTCTTCCTGAATTTTATCTCTTGGCATTGCTTTTCACTGATTTTTAACACAAAAGACAAACTTCACAGATGAGCAACATTTATAAGGCAAGCAGTTTTATCTTCTATACTCACTACTTTTTAATATTTTAGTGGATCCCAACATCAAATGAACAAATGTGAACTCTAAGACTCACTAACATTTCTTAAAGTATAAAAACACTATCAGAAGAGTTATTTCTATCTGAAAATACTTTTAGATGTCTGTACTCAAAAGCCTTCGACAGTAAAATTTGGATTCAATCCTCAGTCCTAGCTATTCTACTTTTGGTTTTGAGCCTAGCCTTTAACAGCTGAGCCATCTCTCCAGCCCTACTAGCTATTCTAAATCTTTAAAACTACAACTAGAAAACTTCTTTACTTTGAGTGAAATTAAAAAAATAAAACTGCAAAACATGCCTTTGCAGAAAAATTAAGAGGAGAAAGACAAATTAAACACCCACAATTCTACCATGCAGTTACAACTACATACTCTATAATATATAACCGCCCTGATTATTCATATTCAAACCCATTTTTTACCTATATAACTTATTTAAAATTATAAATATTTTTCAATAAAATCTTTCAACATAAAAGTTATACACTTACTATATAAACTCTAGGAATATACATAGAAAAAGTTTTTAAAAGGGGCCGAGAATGTAGCTCAGTGGGCACAGTGCCTGCCTAGCATGCACAAACCCTGGGGTTTGATCCCCAGCACTACATAAACTGGATGTGTTGTAGGACTACACAGTGAATTCAAGGTCAGCTTAGGACACTTAGGAGACTCTGGGAAGAAAAAAAAAAGATAGGGGGATAAATCTAGCAACTTTCTACTTGGCAATAACCACAATTATTATTTTGTTGATTTTCCTTATTTTAAAGTCTATACACTCAGTATCTTGAGACCTAAGTATGGATAATTCTAGAACATTTACAAGTCTCAGGTGGAAGATGATATAGCCAAAGGTTTGGGTAGATAATATTACCTACCACTGAGATTTTATTAGTCATTTCCAACTAAAGCAAAACAAACAAACCTCAGGTAATGTACTAAAGATTTTAAAGATTCATAATATTATGCAAGGTTGTGGACAATGAAAATGATATTGTGTAATTTTAATTTTAAAAAGCTAGCTTAAAAATGATCTGAAAGCTAAAATACAAGTATAAAATGGAATAAACTTCTTGAAGTTGTTTTTCTCAGGTATGTGGCCATAGTCCTGGAACATACAAACATACTGACAGGCTACAAAGTAAAAACACACTGCACTCCATCAAGGCATTTTTATTATATGAAATCTACAACATCCTCAAATACTTTCAAGTGAAACAGAAACTTTAGACAATAAAGTTTACAGTACTAAAAATAATACCTTTTATTGGTGCCATAATATACTCTTTCTAAGCCTGACTAGCTGCCTCCTATCAAGCTGGCCAGCTTTTTATTTATGGTATATTCATTTTAATCACAATCTTCCCTAACTTTTTTCTCGCCTAAGACTGATAAAGAAAATCAATTCTCACATGAAGTGCTGCTTTGGTACCCTTGTCTCACTCTGTACACTCCAGTCTCCACATCTATGTGATTTCTTCACCTATCTACCTGAGGAACAAGACAATGTTTACCAATGTATCTAGAGAATGTTATGCACTATCTAGTCCAGAACTGCTCAAACACTTACTCAATGAGATCAATTTCATCTGGCTCAAAACTACAACGTCTTAAATAAACTACAGTAAGGGATTGAAACGTCACCCCGTCCCGAGAGTAGTGGTTATGCCACCTCTACATACCTCTAACACTCTAGGACATAGCTCATCACAGTATTCCTAAAATATGCTCCCATGGAACACACAAAGTACTTTATTATAAACTAAGCCAAGATTTACCAATCAACCTCCATCAAGTAATTATTTTTCTCAATTTGGAGTACAAAAACAGTTAAGGTCTAGATATACTCTTTTCCATGAGGGGCTTCCTCCCATAACTGTCTTAAGCCTTTCAGAAAAAACAAAGCAAGTCACATATAACCACATCAGGATTTCAGGGCGCTGTGATTATAGCATTATGCCACCTAAGTGTTCTGTCAATGGAGCAATTTTGAGAATCACAGAATATGGTACCTTTTACCACATCTGTGTATGTGTTTTTAAATCTTTTGGAAATAGGGAGTGCTCTCAAACACTAGAACAAAAGATGAGATCAATAAATGTCTTACTGAGTCCTATTTTCACCCCACATTTAAACAATTTCAGGGCCCTTTCTAAACAAAACTATTCTAAAACAAATGGCAATTATTATAACTAGAATTATATGCAATATCAAACTCTTAATAGTCTACAGTTCTGAACAAGAGGCAAGTCCAGATTCTGTTACTAAAGGCCAAAAGTCTCCAATGTTTAACTAGATATAAGAAAGAGTTCTATGCTTTGGGCTCTCTTGAGCTCCTATAAACCTTTCACTTTTTCACAAAAGAGAATGATAGCACTTGCTGGGAGGGGCTAGACTACTCAAAATAAGCATCTGGTCAAATTTTTCAACCAATTTCTGGGTTTTGAAAATCTTAGTCAAAATAACCAAACCTCAAATTTAACTTATGGCAGTATTAAAATCAATCTACAGAATTCATTTTGATTCAATTACTGCTTGCACTTAGACATCTCGACTTTTAAAATTTGAGGCTTTTGTCCACAATAATGATGCTTTCATATTTCTATTTCCAAGGAAACCATTTTGCCAATTAAAAAGCAATTACTAAACTAATCTTCAGCTATAGTTTAAAACAGCAGTTCTCAACCTGTGGGTCCAACCCCTGGGGGTGGGGGTGGGTCGGATGACCCTTTCACAGGGGTCACTTAAGACCACTGGAAAACACAGATAATTACATTCTGATTCATAAAGTAGTGAAATTACAGTTATGAAGTGTCAATGAAAATAATTTCATAGTTGGGAGTTACCACAAAATGAGAAACTGTATTAAAGGGCTGCAGCATTAGGAAGGTTGAGAATCAGTTTTAAGAGATATTTTAACCCATACACATATCATTTTAATAGCAATTTAATTGAGAAAGAATAATTTTAATAAGGATATTTAAGATTATTTTCAACAAAATATCTGAAATGTTCAAATGCAAAAATCTTAATTCACCGCCATTAGTGTCATCAACGATGGATATTTTATAATGTCAACCTTTTAAAACTAGATAAAGCTATCTTGAACTACATGTAACTATTCTTTTTCTTTTCTTCTTTTTTAAGATTATTTACTTATTTTTTATTTATGTGCATTGGTGTTTTGTTTGGGTAAGCATGTTGATCCCAGGGAACTGGAATTACAGTTGTGAGCTGCCATGTGGGTGCTGGGAATTGAACCTGGGTCCTATGGAAGAGCAGTTAGTGCTCTTAACCACTGAACCATTTCTATAGCCCCATGTAAATAGTCTTAAAATTTTCAAAAATACCTCCACTGATCAATTTTTGAAAGAATCTTAAAATCTGTCATTTTTCTAAATCTTTCTTTTAAAGATTTGTGTGTGTGTGTGTGTGCACACATGTGCACTTGTGTGTGCGTGTGGAAGCTAAAAGAGGCCACTGGGTCACCTATGAGTTGCTTGACATAGGTGCTAGAATGTGATCTCAGGCCCTCTGTAAGATCAGCAAGTGCTCTTTACTACTGAACCAGCTCTCAGTCCATTTTCCTAAATCTTATATATAACTTCCTATTACACATTTATTCTATTCCTTTCCACTTACATAACTTTACTACTATTTCTATTTTTTTTTAAAGACAAGGTCTCACTATGTAGCTCAAGCTGGCCTACATGGATCTCAACATGTGTGTATATATACATACATACATACATACATAAAAACCAAGCTGTCCTCTAACTTTTGAATGGTGGGATTGAAGGCATGAACTACCATGCCCAGCTTAATCCCCATTTCTAATGCTATCTGGTATTTCTTGGTTGCCTCAAATGATAAATGATATTCTTTCCACAATTTAACTTTCTTGAGAATACACACATTGTCTAAAGAGAAAAGAGTCTATAGGAATGGGAAGAATCCTGGTTAGTTGTCAACTTGACACAACCTAGTATCATTTTAGAAAGGGGAACTTGAATTTAGAAAATCGTCCCCACTAACCTGGCCTGTAGTACATTCTCTTGATTGATGATTGATGTGGATGAGCCCAGATCACTGTGGGCAGTGCCACCCTGGACAGATGGTCCTGGATGGTATAAAAAGGCATGCTGTGGGATAATGCCCTTGTACACTGGTTTAATAAAACACTGATTGGCCAGTAGCCAGGCAGGAAATATAGGCAGGGCCAGCAGAAGACAAGAATTCTGGGAAGAGGAAGGCTGAGTCAGGAGTCGCCAGCCAGACACAGAAGAAGCAAGATGACAAGACAAAACTGAAAAGAGGTACCAAGCCACATGGCTAAACATAGATAAGAATTATGGGTTAATTTAAGTGTAAGAGCTAGTCAGTAATAAGCCTGAGCTAATGGCCAAGCAATTATAAATAATATTAAGCCTCTGTGTGATTATTTTATAAAAGGTTGCAGGACTGTGGGTGAGAGATTTGTCCTGACCGCAGGGCCCGGGCAGGACCGGAAAAATCTTCCAACTACAAAGGCAGGCTGAGCAAGCCATGGAGAGCACCCCTCTATCACTCTCCATCAGTTCCTGCTTCCAGGTTGCTACCTTGAGTTCCTGCCCTGACTTCCCTCAGTGATGGAGTTTACTATGGAACTGTAAGATTAAATAAAACCTTTCCTCCCCAAGCTGCTTTTGGTCATGGTGTTTAAACACAGCAACAGAAACTAAGACAAGTGGTATTAAGTATAGTTTTTAAATTAATTACTTAAAAAAGTATGTTGAGCCTTTCAAAAATATGGCATCACTTTAGAAAAAGAATAGATATCTGTAGCTCTATTTAGAATGCTTGCAAGCATTTAACCAGGTTTTGGAAACTGAAAGAACAGACCTGAGTCTCAAGCCTAATTCTGAAAGAAACAATTTAATAACACATACAAATTTTGTTTATAGGTTTCTATGTTTAACACTATTATAAAAGCCACAAAGACACAAGCTAAAACAAGTTCTCATACTTTCTTCCCTTCCTCAATGGATCATTCTACATACCTTTCTGTGGCATGGATATGATTTTAGACCCCTACCAAAGCATACAGAATCATTTGTACTTTCCAGAAACTGTTTCATACTTTGCATTCACTGTAGTTTACCATTCTGGAATGTTCCCATATAACACTCCTGAAAAATCCAAGAACATTATTCAACTCCTTTAAGAATCAGTTCAAGTATAAACCCTCCAGCAGCTTTAACCACTCTTTTCCCTTCTCTTTTCCTCCTCTCACCTACCCCACTCCCCCTTCTCCCTAAGCTTTACGCCAACTTCCCCTAAAGTTTTGTTCTGTATATTCATTATACAATCATTATAATAATCATATATAATTATTATTTTAAATGTTTCCATACCACTTGGGGGCAAAGACTGATGTTTCATTTCTCTCTCTTCTCTCCCTCCTCCCGCCTCCATGTTTTTCTTCTTTTGAGACAGGTTTCTCAGTGTAGCTCTGGCTGTTCTGGAACTTGCTTTGTAGACCAGTCTAGCTTCGAACTCAGAGATCTGCCTGCCTCTGCCTCCTGGTGCTGGGATTAAAAGTGTGTGCCACCACTTTTGGCTTTGATGTTTTCGTTTCAAGGACAATGCCTAACTCTACTAAATACAGAAATATTTGTACCATCAACTAAGCTAGTCTAACATTTTCACTGTATGGATGAAGAAACTGAGATTTGTTTTAACATGTTCCAGGACCAGTACCACTAGGCTGCTCTCTAATGATAATGTGGCATCTTTACCTAATATACCTCATCAAATGCTCAACAGAAAGCGCAACAGTATGTAGCAGCTCAAAAACCATTTTTTTTTTTTTTGTTACATTTATTTATGGAAGGCGGTGTGTATCTCCACAAGTGAAAGTCGGAGGACAGCTTTCAGGAATCAATTCTCTCCCTTTCCCACATGAATTCCAGGGATCAAACTCAGGTTCTCAGGCTTGGCAGAAGCTGCCTTTACCCACTGACCCTTCTTGCCAACTTCATATATGCAGCCACTTCAAAGTCATCTTTACCATTTGAAAATAACAGTTAACTAGGTATCTAAGAAAGACATATCACAAGACAAGTGAAATCAAATAATATGGCTTAATTACTAACATACCACATATCACTTTAAGACAGTCACAAAGTCACAGTTATCTATTTCCTGACGATCCTAATCACACACCCAGTCTGTAGTATACTCTTCTAGAACATCTATATATCTAACTTAGATTCCAAGCAGCTGTAGCTTTCACCAAGTTCCGCCCACTCAAAACACTTACTCAGTTATGACTCAGATTTTAAGCTAATATATTATAAGAAAAATTTTTTAGCATCCACAAATATAGTCTAGCACTTACAAAATGTTTGCATACATCAAATACTGGTACAAAAACATGAGAGACTCAAAACTTTATCTATTTGAGACTATCATATTACTTTTGCTACTAAAACGCAAAACATTTCTTTTGGCCTAATGAATCAGAGATAAGTATTTTTTATTAACTTTACAACATTATAAGTTTAATTTCTAAGTGTAGACACTATTAGATAATATGGGAATATTTCTGGGCATAAACCTTTGGGCATAATGATACTTATAAATTTTTTGTGCTGGGCGGTTGTGGCGCACACCTTTAATCCCAGCACTTGGGAGGCAGAGCCAGGCAGATCTCTGTGAGTTCGAGGCCAGCCTGGGCTACAGAGCGAGATCCAGGACAAACAACAAAGAGAAACCCTGTCTCGAAAAAAAAAAAAAAAAAAAACCCAAAAAACAAAAAACAAACCCCCCTGCATAACAGAAAAGAGTAACTTGTCCTTTTGGAGGCCAAAGATTTGTTATGTACACAGTAATTTTGAAAATATCTACAGTTTACCTATATCTATATGCTACTTTCTAGAACTTCCACAAAGCTGTTCTATCTCATTCTACATGCCTGTTTTCTCCACCTATAAAACTAGATGGATTACAAGATCTCTAAGGTTCCTTCTGTGTTTAAAATCCTGTGACATCAGTATGGAGTATATCTAGCTATTTAAAAATAACGACATGTGGGACTAGAGAGATGGCTCAGATGGTTAAGAGTACTTACTGCTCTCCCAGAGGACCAGAGTTTGATTCCTCCAACTCACTTCAGATGGCTCTCAAACCACCTGTAACTTGAGCTCCAGTGCATCTGACAAACACTTCTGGCCTACAAGGGCAACTGTACTTACATGCACATTAATAACCTCTTCCACATATGTGCACACGTGCACGCGCACATGCACATACACACACACACACACACACACACACACACACACACACTGACGTTAAAAATAAATCTTTTTTTTTAAAAAAAGCTTTTTAAAATGATGACATGTGAATGGACTGTTTCTTAATATGTACCATATCTGCCACAATGCACTGTAAAGATGAGTAACACAGGTAAGAAATATCAACCACCAAATAAAAATATTAAAAGTCTACAAAGCTAATTTGTAAATAGTTAACCTATTACCACATAATTCTACTTTATTGAAGAATGCAAAAACAACTTTAGTTTGTTTACAGGGAATATGCCTTCTCATGACTTAGGCATTCACCATATTACTCTTTTAGTGAAATTAGTCAGCAATAGATTTGAAAATAGTATACGAGCAGCCAAAGATAAATGAGGAATAGATTATTTTACGTATATACAATGCCCAGGTTCAGACTTGAGATAATATTCATTTTATTGCACTACTGTGGTTATTACATTGAGTTACATGATCAACAGCATTGCCTTTGTTTTTAAAAAAAAGTCAGTTAGGGCTCATAGCAATTTTTTGAAGTAGATAATATTGTTCCCATTTTATAGGCAAGGAAAAAGGAAACAGGCCAAAAAAAGTGATTCAGTCAAGTTCATTCAGCTAATAAACAGTCAAACTCCCATTCCAGGGACTAGAGAGATGGTTCAGTAGTTACCAGCCCTTGGTGCCCAATAGAGAGGACTCGAGTTCAGATCTCATTACCACGGAACAAGCCCATAACCCCAGCTCCAAAGTAGGCTGGCCGGAGCTTGCTGGCTTCCAATCTCTAGGAAAATGCAAGCCTCACGTTCAGAGAAAAAGGAAAAGGAAAAGGTGGAGAGTGATAGCAGACACCAGACACTTTCTTCTGGCTTCCACTTTGTGATCACACTCCCACACACAAGTGCACATACACGCTCTCTCACACACAAAAAATAAAATAAAATAAAAAACTCTGGTAATAAATTATTCCATCTTTATTAGCACTCCTAAT
>CABHPP010131109.1:683-44146 GCA_902168425.1 Peromyscus attwateri
ATATACACACACATGTACATACACATACACACACACTCACACATATATACACACACATACATACACACATACATATACACACACATGTACATACACATACACACACACACATATATACACACACACATACACACACACATATACATACACACACACACACACACACACACACAAAGTGAGAGACACTGGGGAAGGTGGAAAAGGAATGCATGAAATCCCTTCCCACACTCAGAAAATAATTACACTGGAAAAGGCTTGAATTGTTGGTTAATTTTAGACAAATTTCAGTCAAAAACAAAAAACCTTCACAGTAATTACAGAAGCTAGTATTTCTATAAGTTAAGTTTGTAGTGCCACATTTAACTCTCCACTGAAGAAACAGATGCCTTAAAATTATTAGTTGATGGTATTAGACACATAATGTATAAAAATATTGTTTTTTATGTCAAAAGATGAGGTTGTTTCTATAAAGAATCAGAGACTTTGTATACTATCAAAACTAATATGGCAAAAATTCCAAGTAAAGTGTTATAACCTTAAGATATTAAATATTATCTCCATGGTAACCATGAGGAAACAGGTGTAGAATACACAAAAAGAAATGAGAAGAGAATTAAAATATCTCCCTACAAAAATGAACTAAATATAAAAGGTGGAAATAATGTAGGACATGAAGCAATGAAAACTCCCCATATTACAGAAAACAAACTCCCCCCGGAAAAAAAAAAAGTCTAACTACAGGCTGCTACAAGGGACTCAGTAGATCTAAGAACACAAATAGGTCATAACCAAAAGAATATAAAACAATAAAAAAAATGGAACTATCATGAGTCAGTAATCCTTCTGAGTATCTACCCAAAAGATAGCCACTCCTATGTTCAATGCAGTGTCAATCACAGAAACCAGGATGCAGAAGCAACCAGCAGATGAATAGACAAAGTGTGACACATGTATATAATAGATTGCTAATCTGCTTTGCAGAGTGTCATCATTCTATTTTTCACACACACACACACAAAATGAATGAAATTGAAAGCCACCATGCTAAGCAAAATAACCCAGATGCAGAAAGTTAATCATTTGAATTGTATTTGGGATTATTGCTAAAAGTAAATTTTAGGTGTCTCATCCCACAAAATGTGAGGCAAAGGACTTGCTATTTTGATGGATTTGCAGCCACTTTCCTATCTGCATGTGTATCAAGACATCCATCCCATGTTCATGAAGTAGGAGACAATATCACTAAGATGTCAGCACTATCCAAGGTGATCTTCAGATTACATGTCAATTGCCGTCAAAATCCCAGTGATGTTCTGTATAAAAATAGAGCATTTCATGCTAACACTCTTTAGAATCTCAGGTACCCAGTCAACCATCTGGTTAAGAACAACACTACACAATTCCTACTTCTTGACTTCAAACTTGCTGTACAGATACTATCATCCAAACTGTATACTAGTGACAGGAAGTTGGACAAATAGGTCAGTGGAATGCAGCGCCGTGCTCAGGCCAACCCTCTTGTATATGTAAAAATGATTTTTCACAAGGGAATCAGGACCACTCAATAGGAAAAGGAAAGACTGCCTTTTCAACAAATGATAGTAGAGAAATTGGATATCTACATGTAAAAGCGGGAAGAGGGAAGGGGGAAACCCAGTTTGTTTATTTTCTATTTAACTTTGAGAATTTCATATATGAGTGCATATATATATATATATATATATATATATTTATATCATCCCTCTTCTCTCTCTAAGTCTTCTCACTCCTTCTCAAGTTCACACTGAGATTATTTAGTGTCGCTCATATGTGTTTAAGGCTGATCTCTTGGGATTGGTTAACGGGGGTTGGGGGCTGGAACCTCATTTCTGGAGAAGACACTGGTTCTCCATTCATCCCCCAAAAGGAATGTAATGAGATTAAATCCTGTATTCTTTATGAGCTCGTGAGAGTCATGAACCTCGAGAGAGGTCCAATAACCTACCCAAAGTTAGAATGCAAATTATGAGCCAGGCAGTGGTGGCACACGCCTTTAATCCCAGCACCCGGGAGGCAGAGGCAGGTGGATCTTTGTGAGTTCGAGGCCAGCCTGGTCTACAGAGCAAGATCTAGGAAAGGCGCAAAGCTACACAGAGAAACCCGGTCTCAAAAAAAAAAAAAAAAAAAACAGAATGCAAATTATGGATGTGAAGAGTGGGTTCTGCCTCACTCCTATTCAAGCTGTTCGAGCCAGACTAGCTCATGGCCCCAAGTAGGAATACCTTGGGTTAATTGTGCAACTAAAAAGCTGCAAATGAAGGAAACACGCAATGAATGCCCTCAGGAACTGGAAGGTTGTGTGTGGGGAGGGGGTGTCTCTAAAGATACCTATCTTCCAATAGGCTGGTCCACAGAAGCTGCACAGCTAGTGTGCACTAACATTGCATTGAGCTGAGCCAAACCTAACAGAGTTTAAATGTCCTGTTGGTGATGAAGACAGATGGTGCAAGGATTCTCTTCCTACATCACCGTGGAAAAAAGAGGAACCCTTTCTCCAAGGCTAGTAGAACCCAGGTACCCACAATCCCACGCAGCTTCAGTCTTCCTGATGTCCTGAGTAAAGCAGACATCACTGTAGAACCATGGAACTCAGGAAGATTAAAAACAAAAACGGGCCTGGAAGCCAGGGCTGCAGCTCAGTTGGTAGAATGCCTACCCAGCATGCACAAAGCCCAAGTTGTTCCTACTTTGGGTCACTAGCTAGTAGTACCACACACAGCATGATGGTACATGCCTATAATCCCAGTCCTCAGGAGGTGAAGACAGGAGGATCAGAAATTCATGACCACAACTTAATAGCACATTCCAGGCTAGCCTGGGATATATGAGATCCTGCCAAGAAAAAAATAAAGGTAAAAGAAACACAAAAGAAAACAAAACAATGTACCTGAGACCTTTTGTTACTGCAAATGTTATTTTCTGTCCTCTTCCCATAAATTCTTTACAACTTGCTGGGAGGTGGTGGCACACACCTTTAATTCAAGCACTCAGGGAGGCAGAGGCAGGTAGATCTCCATGAGTTCAAGGCCAGCCTGGTCTACAGAGTGAGTTCCAGGACAGCCATAGCTACACAGAGAAACCATCTCAAAAAACTGAAAAAAAAAATTCTTTGCATCTCGGAGGAAATGTATCTAAGCCTTTATTATTGTGAATTCTTTCATCATGTTCAAAATAAATTGAGGAAACATTTTCCTCTTAGCAAAGCACATCATTGTTAAGTTCTGAATAAGGAAGTCTTTCAGCAAATCCTTTCTTTATTAGAATCTTCCAAGATTTTCTGGTGTACCCTGTAGTCCCTATGTACATGTTTCCTTTAACATGTCACTTTTCCTGGTGACAAGTGGCCTAAGGAGGCCTGTTTCCCACAGCAGTATGTCTAAAATGCTAAGCTCTCTTCAGTTACACACAGCTAAACTTGAATTTTTAAACACTGGTCCCTCCAGTCTACAACATGCTTATAGACCTTTGTTTTGCTGTCATTGGGGGGTGGGAAGGAGGAGTGTACATCAATTGAACTAGGAATTGTTCCCGCTTTGAATTAACTAGGGAATCTTTCTCATCTCTATTCCTTTTACATACACAACCCATAGTCCATTTCAACTTCTCCTAACAACCCCAGACAACTGGATTGTATGACTTCACATCAGAGGAGGCACAGTGCTTTGAACTGAAACCATTCATACCTCTTCAAACAAGAACAAACTCTGAAACCTATGCTAAAGCAGTGAAATAAATCATCCCTACTTTTAACGATGTAGCCCTTAGCCCAGAGAACACCTAATAGCCTTTAAATGAAGATATTAGTTACATTTCCCTGATAGCTCGAATTCTGATTAACACAACTGGCGGGCTGTACTCACTCGACCTCCTGATCATCCACAAAATGTCACCTTTCATAAGCTGTCTCTCCCCACCCCTCCCACCCCCCCACCCCCCCACCCCGCTCATTTTTTACTTTGAAAGAATGTTATTATTAGTTTATTAAGTGGCATATGCCTGGATATTTCTGCAAAAGGGAGAAGAAAAAAAAGGTTTGGGGTGTAGAATAGAAATTAGTAATTATGCTCTGCTAGGCGAGTCAGAGCTGTCCAGCTGGTACAATTAGAGAAATAGCTGATCAGTTCCAGTTATTGGTTCTGCTAACATGTTTGTCCACGGTTACTTCTTGTCTAATTAGTTTTTTTTCTGCTTTCTTAGTCTAAAAGCATACCTTTCCAGACGGGGCTATTTTCAAACATTAGTGGGCACAGCTTCCTTTGGTTGCTTTTGACATCTTTTTCTTTATGCAATAGTTTGCCTATTCATTTATTCATTTAGCTAGGAGATGGCCTGAAAGCAAGACTTTTCTCTGAATTCCTTATTGAATTTCAAATCTGGATTTTTACATGCTTCTCTTTTTAATGGATATATCAGCAGCGGCGGGGCTGGTACAGCTGCACCAGGAGCTGTTGTCATCAGAAAATGCCTTGGTACCAGGGCTGTCTCCACAAATTGGGGCAAGCTTGGGAATGCCTGAAAGATGCTTGCTGCCCGTCTCGCTTGGTGAAGCTCGTGAGAAGCATTTCTACTCCCTTCTGCTGAATAGGAAAACGTAACTCCATGTGATTTCCATTTCCTAAATGCAGATCATACAAGAAAGGAAAATGTTTCATTGTAGTTGTGTTGTTTTGTTTTTTATTTTGGTGGTGATTTTTTTCCTTAAAAAAAAAAAAAAAATCAAAGTTGAAAATGCAGCCTTGATTTCCAGGACAGAAAAAGCCCGTTGACACAGTCCTAGCAAAGCCTCGCTCCAGGTCTGTCTGATGTAGAACACGGGCATATGGCAGCGGCGTCTTTGCCTTTGTCAAAGTTGATGAAATAAAGTTTTAAAAGATGGCAGCAGACGTAAGTGTGAAATGGATGTGAAACACTGGGGACTCAGCAGAGCATTTTACCAATGAAGTTCACCCCGGCTCTATGGAGGGACTCTCACTATCCATGGCAGCTGTCACCCAAACTGGAGGCCGCCGGGGGACAGTCAAGATGTAACCATTCCCACTGCAGCCACGGTAAATGTTGCTCTTAAAAAAAAAAAATGTCTTTCAATGCAAGATGTAGAAGCAAGAGCATTTGTTACCTAAGTATTAAGCTGACATTTAAAAAAAAAAAAAAAAAAAAAGAGCTTTGAGTATTCCAGTGGGGATTTTTCCTCTCAGTCAAAGAGGACCACATTGCTCCCCATCTTTATCTGGTGTTTTACTGTACGTCCCTGATCTAGTTGGTCTGGTCGCCATAAAGCTTTCATACCGTGGAGGATGAGCCAATTTTCTTTCTCGAACAAAAGAGCATCCTGCAGATTACAATATTCCATTAACTTTACAGCGTCGCTTTAGCACGGTTTCGAGGCATAGGGACACTTGGATTCAAACGATAGAAAATTAATTTTCACTTTTTTATTGCGTTGGTGATGGTAAATTACTGACGACAGTGCTGCCATGGCATAAGAATAACACAGGAATTTTGATTCTTATTCTCTTCAGGGAAAAGAAAGTAGACAATTACAATCTTTAACACTACCTGCATCCATCCTAAACATTCGCCAAGGACTGACTAAAATTTGAAATGGAAAAAATAAAATTCAATCTGTTAACTTTAATTTTTTTGTTAATTATACTTAAATGCTATATACATAACAGAAACAAAAAATAAATTCCATCAAATCAACAATAAATAGTTAAAGTTTAAAAAAAAAGTCTTCATCAAAGGCAGATGGTACTAAAAGCCTGGAATTGGCCAACTGGGACACAAGGACCGAATCTAGCCCACTGCCTGTTTTTGTAAGTAAAGATTTTTGCAGGGTGAACAGCCACATTGACTTGAGCACTCTGTCTACTTTTGCCTTACAGTAGCAGAGCTGGGTACCAGTCATGGAGATGTAGGTCCTATACAGCCTAACATGTTTACCACTGGGCTTCTTATCTGTGATTGAAATAGAAAATGCTTAGAGATTTTCCTCCCTGGTCATGATTCCTTTAAATGACAAAGTAAGATAGACGTTCTCTTCCGCTTTTGTGTTTGTTTCTGTGTTTGTAATCAGCAATGTCCAGGGAAAATAGCAGCAACTTAAGATAGCAGGCTGCTTCCAAGAAGGAATCAAGATAAGAATGAGCTGGGAACTGGAGAGGTGGTCCTCCCTCCCCAGTGAACTGCACAGCAATTGGTTGTCCAGTGCCGAATAGTCACCCCTGAAAACATACATGCAGGCAGCGTGGACTGAACAGGTTTTATATATACATACACGCATACACACACACACACACACACACACACACACACACACACACACACATACACACACATATATATATGCAATAATAATTTTTTAAGGCCATGAATTTGAAGGAGATCAAAGAGGGGTATATGGGAGGGTCTGGAGCGAGAAAGGGGAAGGAGAAAATGTTGTAATGAAGTTATAGTCTTAAAAAAACATTTGAAAGAAAAATTGAGATGTGAAATTATCTCTGGAAAAATAAATGTGATGACATTTTAGCTTACCCAACTACACAGAGGGCTACTGTCGCCCTTTCCTTTGTCTGTGTTTGTGTGTTTGTTTGTTTTTGAGACACAGTCCCATGCATCCTAGACTTGCCACAACTCATTACATAACTAAGAATGACCTTGAACTCCGGACCCTCTTACCTCTACTTCCCAAGTGACAGGATTACAGGCAGGTACCACTCACCTTGTTTATATGGTGCCAGGAGATGATATCCAGGTCTCCCTGCGTGGTGCTAGGCCAACACTACAAACTGAACTATATCCCCTGCCCTGTCTCCACATTATTTACTCAGTTTCTTGACAGTTGGTGATACTCTTAACGATGTCAAAATTGCCTGATTTTATACCTTTCTCTGCCAACGAACTCCTTGGCTTCTCTTCACACTGGCCTCCACTAGTTCCCATTGTTTGTGTTCAACCATCTATTCCTGAGAGTTACTTCACATCTGTCACCCCCACCCCTGACACACAGCAATCCTAAGTCTCTGCCTCTCTTCCCCTCCCCCATTCCCACCAGAAGCACTCTATCATTTTCAAATATATTCACTGGAGAGAATCCAAACTCCATTCATTGGAGTATGGTGACTGACAGGGCGAAGATCCCATACTCTCCTTACCCCAGCACTGGCTCTCATTGGCCACTGAGAGTGACAACCAGATCATCCTCTTAAAGCTATTCAAAGCATCTGACTGCGTTCCTGCCCAATGCCATGTTGCCAACCATATGCTCTCAATGTTACACCTGCTGCCATCATGGCATATACTTTCTCTTAATATCAAATCCATGAGTATATTCTATCTTTTGGATGGCTATCCTGTTGGTTCATTAAAGAAGCTCAATCAGGTCCTGGAAACACCATGTCCCAACTTTAGCCCCGCTTCCTGTCCTCTGTCCCTCTGCTGCTCTCCCTTCTTATGTCTTTGTTCCAGGCCCAGGCCTCCTTGCTCATCATCATTCCTAAGACCTTTGAACTCTTTGACGCGTCTACCCAGTCACTTCCACGGCTTACCCTCCTCACTTCTTGCAAGTGTCTGATTGTAGGTCAAGTTCAGTCACTCGCGCAGACTCGCCGTCACCCACTGTCCCACTTTTCTTTTCTGTTGCTCTATGTAAAACACTGGCTGGAAGCAACTTGGGGAGGAGAGGATTTGTTTGGTTTACAGGTTGCACGATTCATCCTCAAAGGAAACCAGGACAGGAACTGAAGCAGAGGCCGTGGAGGAACACTCCTTACCACTGGCTTGCTCAATTCCCTTTCTTTTTTTTTTTTTTTTTTTTTTCTTTTGGTTTTTCGAGACAGGGTTTCTCTGTGTAGCTTTGCGCCTTTCCTGGAGCTCACTTGGTAGCCCAGGCTGGCCTCTAACTCACAGAGATCCGCCTGCCTCTGCCTCCCGAGTGCTGGGATTAAAGGCGTGCGCTCAATTCCCTTTCTTACCCAGTCCACCTATCAAGACGTGCTGCCTCCTACAGTGGGCTGGGCCCTCCCTTATCAGCTAGCACTTAAGAAAATGCCCCACGGGCCAGTCTGATGAAAACAATTCCTCAGCTGAGAAATAAGTATATGTAGATATGTATACATTTGTGCCAAGTTGACAAATGCTAACTATGATTACCTGCCATCACCCACTCAGGCCCACCATCACCCATTCATACCCACCATCACCTTTTCACCTTTGACCCTTGACCCACATAGCTAGTTAACAGAAGTGTGTTTCTTCCCTGCGCTCCTACTGTATGTTCTATTCCATGGGTTTTGTCTCGAATTCGGAAGGTCCCTTTCCCATCCCAAATTCCATATGGCATCAGGGCCTTTGTGACAATGCTCCTTATGACTGGACAGCATTGCTGCCTAGCTCCCTGGAAATCCACCAGTGGTCTTCTCGGCCCACCCCCACCGGCCTCCAGATGGCACAACTTTTCCAGACAGCAAATCTAATCCGTGTAAAGCAGAAGCAGGCCACAGTACTCTTCGCCTACAGAGGAGAGGACCAGGGTGAAGCTCATTAGATAGCCATATGACAGCCCTCTCCCTTGACATATGGGTTGGGAATTGGGATGGCTGTCATCCCACTTAGTTCCTAAATTGCTAAAGGGCAAAAGAGCATTTCTTCGGACCAGGTGAAACCTCACAGTGGCTAGCACAGTGCTTTTCTCTTATTAAGGATTCATTGCAGAGGTACTGAGAGACACTAGGAATTAGGAACTAGGAAAAGAAGGCAACGGCTTGCTTAGTTGTCTAGAATTATCATCATCAAATGATGGGCATAGTAGAAGTGTGGCCTTCTGTGCTTAGGAGACACTATTTTGACATGTGCAATAAATATACAGAAAGATGCAAATATAGTGAATGTACATACATAGGGAGAGCTCAATGACTTTTTATCTAAGTGACTTCACATTCTTTTCTTGTAACAAATAATATGAACCAAATCATCACAGAAAAAAAAGTGTTCATCCATTTTTGTTACTTTTATTTTATTTTTATACTAACGAGTTTATGATTATCTAGAATTAAATATAAAACATGGACTTACCAGAAGCATCTTCTAATCTCATAATTTTCAAATTAATTTAAGTGCCATCAAGTAAGTATCTTGTATGCTTATTTTTCAACTTGGAAAAAAAAAATGACCACATTTTCACATTTCCTGGCAAGACCAAAACAAAACATCAACAACGAAACCATGGAACACAATAGCACAAGCAAATCCAAGTCTTTGACTTTAGGAAGAGTAAGAAACTGGATGCTAGTTGAGGCATCCCTGTGGTAAAAGCCCCAGCAGCAACCTTGCAGTTCTCTAGGTATTATAGACTCTACATTACTTGATGTGTGTCTTTCTTCAGTCCTTACAGTTTATCTGCATACCTTTATATCAAACTGTCAGTAACGGTGGGAAAGAGGCCGGCCATGTCCACTCTTTCCATCCCAGGCCTGCACACACACAACTCCACTTCATCCCAGTCCCTACATTTTCCCTGCGTCTGCCCAGCCCCCAACACCCCCTGTAGGAACTTCTGGTCTCTACACTCACACCATGAGTCCTGGTCATGGGGTGGAGCTGTGACGGGGTAACAATGGGAAAGGTAAAGGGCACAACACTAACTGGTAACTTAAACCTGTTTTGTCTCCATGTGAAAATCACATGCAAGGTATGAATGCAACAAGAAAAGCTTGTGACGTGCTATCCTTGCTGGGGACTGCTTTTTCAACGAGGGGACAAACACTTTTGAGACCCCAGAATTGTAATCTGAAAGAAATACAGTGAAGGTAAGCACAAGCAAGCAAATGACTCATCCCTAAGTTCGGGGTTTGGAGGTACAGCAGTCGGGAGTCCTGGTGAAGCTCACAGTCCGTCAGCAATATCTCTCCCCTCTTCTTCCACCCACCAGGCAGACTGGGCACTACACTAAGAATATATACTTTCTCACCCTCTGTAGTAAGCAAAGCTCAGCTAAAAGGCAAGGACTTGATTAATGGGGTGTGAGTTAAGTGCATAAATTTCACACTTCTTCATGTAGGTCAAGCAGCATACCCCTGGCTTCTTCCTCTTATGTTGAGTCTGAGTGTGGAATGGTGAGGAGTCTTCAGGTGAAGAGCTTGACCTTCAGGATTTCAGACATGGAGTGGAGAAGAGCATCAGTTCAGCATACCTGAGATACTTGATACCCGGATGTTGAGAGACAATACAAGGAGAATATAAGTTTCTTCTTTCTTTAAACCGTTGTATTTTAGATCCGTCATTAACTAGATTATATCTTAATACTCAGTTACTGAAAGAAATAAAAATGAAGATTTCCAAAGAGTGAAAAGCATTCCCTGAATATGGCTTATCATTGATACGGATTTATCATTTTAAATCAATGCTCTTGATCCACACAACACAAGAAAGACGGCTAGTCATGTGGAGAAATGAAGGAGTTGCTTGTTAAGATTCCACAAGAGTCTATCCACAGAGACAAGAGACATGAAAAGGTATTATCCCTCATTATCAGATGACTCGATACCAAAGTATTCCACCCCAAAGCTTCCAGAATGACTGGATTTAAAACCATTGGCACACAAAGGGTTGGTCCCAATGTGTAGCCCCTGAAATTTTTCCATGCTGCTTGCTAGTGGAAAAGAGAGGCTCCAGCAGTGTTTTTAAAACTCTGCTGGCAAGCTTTGAAATTTGCATATTCTGTGTCTCACAGCACGAGATCCTTTTGTTGCTGTGATAAAATACCATGACCCCAAAAGCAACTTATGGAAGAAAGAGATTGATGGGCACAATGGCAGCAAGTAATCAGCGCAGGAAACTGAGAGATCCCATCTTCAACCGTATCCAAAAAGTGGAGAGTGCCCCCACCAGGAGTGGGACAAATCTATAAAATCTCAAAGCCCACTTCCAATGATATACTTTCCCCAGGTTCCACCTCCTAAAAATCCCATCCCCTTCCCAAACAGTACCACCCCCTAGAGACCAGGTGTTCAAATATGGGAGCTTACAGGGACCATTTCTCATTCAAAACACCACAGCCAATGCCTGCCCCCATAGACTCGTGGCCATGTCATGATGAAAAACGCGTTTAGTCCAACTTCAAAAGTTCCAAGTCTTTAGCAGTCTCCACACTGTTCAAAAATCCAAAGCCTGAGGTTTCTTTTCAGTCTCAAGGCATGGCATTCTGAAACAATGCTGAAAAACTCTTGTTATCTAAAACAGCTTAGGTGAATATCTTAAACATAAGGATGAGTGAGCAAAGCTAGACACAGAGAGTAGAGAGAATTCCTCACCATTGCACCAAGCAGCTTTCCCAGCCATACCGAATTCTGGATTCTAGTGAATTCTGGCCCATAACTTCCTTTTGTGGCTTGATTCCTTTATGGCATCCACACAACAAGGATATTCAACATTTACACATACTTTCTCCCAATCTAGTTTAGCCAAACAAAGTAGAAGCAAACACTAATTGACAAGTTGTCATAAGAGAATTCACAACATATTCATCAGAATGCATTGTTTCCATGGCTGTAACAAAATCCCTGAGAAAATCAACCTAAGAGAGAAAAGATTTACTTTGGCTCAAAGTTTCAAAGGTTTTGGTCCACGGTCTTTTGATTCCATTGTTTCCAGACAGATAGTGAGGTAGACCCTCATTGTAGAGACTGAGGGGAACCAGAGCTACCTACCTCCTAGCTGTTGGAAAGCAGAGGTTATATACAGCAGGAAGATGCCAAGGACAAGGAGCAGGCCTCTAGGGCACTCCTCCAACAACCCACCTCCTTTCACCCCCTACATTTCTACCCATCTCCTCCTAATAGCCCACCACATGATGAGCTTATCAGTGGATTCGTCTGTTAGTGAAGTCAGAGCCCTATGATCCAGTCATTTTCAATGTCCCATCTCTGAAGATTGCTCCATTGCAAACCAAGCTTTCAACATATGAACCTTGGGCAGAGGGCAATTTGAGATCCAAAATGTAACAACACCACAAGGAGTTTTAGAAAATTAAAGGAGAGAAAATGGGTTTCCAGTGTCTGGGAGCATGGCTAGAGGTGGGGCTGTGATGAAGGGCTGTGACTGGTTGAGAAAAGAGGATTTGGGCAGAGGAGAGTGCAGGTTGTGGGACTCACAAAGCAAGGTAATTTTAAGTCATCTGGCCAAGCTGCAGAAAGAAACCTTGCTTAGAGAATGGTGCTCAGGAGATAGATGGCAGTGCATTCTGATCAGGGTGCCACAATTTACTATTTGCATGACCACAGACAAATGACATTAGCCTTTCTCGGCCCCTATCTGCTAAATGGGAGGGGAGGGTGATTGTTTTTTATCTTGCAGCAATTTCGTGAGGAGTAAATGAGGCAAGAGAGTATCTGGCATCCAGATAGTACTCAGTAAATTTAAGCAGTAATCATTTCTATAATTACTACTAATTTTATTATTGTCACTATTATATGCACAGCTTAGCAGGAATGTTGCCATTAAGCTATGTGACTCATTCTAATTCTGCTTCCTGTGATATAGGCCATGCTTATGTGCTGCTAAATCTGCAGAAGAGATTCTGAGTTCAGATTTATTGGCTGGGATGTCTGTGTTCTCCCAGCACTTTTCATGGATTATATCTAGCTGCCCTGATGGCGCTCCTGTGATACGTGTCCATTTAGAGGCAAATAAATGGGAAAGGAAACAGCAAAATGCTATTTGGCCAGACCATATCATTGAGCTCCCTCTCTCTATGGGACTATGTGTGGCGCAGACCAACTGAGAAAGCAAACAATGACAATTGTCCAGATGCTTCAAAAAGCAAACAATGAGTTAAAAACAAATTCCATGGGAAACTTCCCAGCATTCTGTTTCATGTAAGGCGGCTCAGCATGGAGCGGTTCAACTTTACAATTTCTTACCGCTGTGCCACTTTTTTTATGCCCCTAATTCTAGTTTTACTTGCCTTTAGAAAGCAATATTTAACGTTTTAGATAAACATGTCTCTGAAATATAAAAATGTTGTTTCTAAACAGGGCTTTATAGAGACATACCTGTGGTAACACTATCTAAGGCCACCAGCCACAGAAATGCTCTGGCTTGCTAAAAAAAAAATTGGAATTCAATCCTACCCCTTAAAGGTGCATGCCCCCTTTTTCTTTTTTATTACAGTCTGGATTTGTGAACTATTTTGAATGCTCACATTGCTGTAGTCATTTGCATAGCACAGAAAACATATTACATAACAAGTCAGTCAAGCTAAATTATAGGCAGTTCTTTTCAATCAGGCCACTGCAGTTCTGTGCTGCGCACTTCAGCTCCCTGTCTCCCACTGCTCAAATGTTGCCATGGTGACCAATTTTTGTCATGTACATTCCCAGGTCCCATGCGGCCCCCTTATTCACAGCTCTTTGCCATCACTACAGCGACCGCTAGCTGTTATCTTATTTCTTAAATCTCCCCTTAGCAACACATAGCATGTTTAAAGCTACCTGGGTGAGTTCTTGAAACCTGAATATAAATGGCATGTGACATAAGCAAGCAAATAATTTCATAGTAAATAAAATGACGCTGATAATCGCAAATGAACAAGACTACTTAAGCTGCCCATAAGCAGGTGTTGTTCTGCATGTTTACTTCATGTTCAATTGCTGCATCGCTGTTGGGTTGCTGGAACATCGGCTGTTTGAAGACGAATGGAGTAACAAGATTGCAAAGCCCAAGAGCCGAGTTGGATCAAGCGCGTAGCCATCTATCCAATTGTGAGCTGTTGTGACAGCGAGGAATCACAAACTCTCGGATACTGGAAGAAGGAACGGAGACGTATAAAGACGGTCTCATTTATCCATATGCCTCAGAAGACAATGTCATATGGATAAAGTAAATGTCACCTTGTTTTCCTCTTTAAATATTGTAGGGTGAATGTCTTTCGAATAAAAACACAACCTCGAAAAAAAATCACAAGAAATCAGATCAAAGACATAAATAGAACAAAATATGCACAAGAGATCTCATCCAAGATCAAAGATGTGAATGTAATTGCCATGGATAAGCAGTGCAGAACTCAACAGAACAGAATGTCTTCAGTGCAGAAAGAATTCCACCCAAAAAAGAATAAGAAGAAAAGGAGGGGGAAACAAGGTCTCTGGGAAATCAAACCCTTCACAAAGCCAGTAAAATATCTTTATTTTCTCCTTTGCAGTAAGCAAAAATTTCTATGTCATTCCATTGAAATGACCAAATATGGGGCCATGTTCACCAGCACTAAAGGAAAGAGCACATCAGATCAGTTCGTCTTCTATGGTTTTACCTTTCTTACCAGAATTAATCCTGGAAACTTTAGTCTTTTACAGTGTTTCTCTGTAGATCAGCGTAGTTGCAGATAGTTTTCAAAAGTGTGAAATAATTGAGGCTGCATTTCAGAGAGGAGCTTTGCTTGTTAAAATGAAGTAATTAATTTAATGCATATGAAAAAAAGAAAAGAGGCTGTAGGGGGAGTTCCCTTCTTTAAATATTTATCACTTGAGTCCCGGGTGTCACTCAGAGAAGCCATGGGTAGAGATAGGGCACTCTCTGAAGTGAATAATAAGAGCACTCTACTAAACAGGGAGTGCTGATTTCTTGGGGGGGGGGATAGCTCTTGGTCGTCTTAGACATTGTCTTTCATAGTGCCTTGCTGCACGCGCTCAGTTTGAAGTAATTCAGTCTTTATTTTTGAAGTACCCTATCTCTAGCCATAAGGAACCATCATCTCCTCTGAGTGAGTGAAGCCCTTCTCTTGGACCACTCTATGGTGACAAGATGCAGGAGAAGGGAGGGAGGAGAAGGGAGCAGGCAAACAGAAATGTGTGAGGGCAGGTTCACACCTGCAGAAAGGAGAGACTAGTGAATGCAAGGCCGACAAGCCCATTCAGCCTCCCAAGAGAAGACAACTTAGAATCCACAATAAAGTTTGATCAAATGGTAGCGTGGAAGATGAATTTTCTGAAATTGATTCTGTAAAAAAAACAAAAAGCCATTTGGGACATCTAAGTAATGTTTTTCCTAATGGTATTAGGCTTTAATATGTTCGTTGACATATATGTCCTACGTTACTTTTAGAACAGAGATATTTTCATTTCAAATACTGACAAGTGGTACGAATTGGGGGCAATCTGTTTCTATGGAGCCAGTGTACTCAACAAATGTACATCTGTTCATTTTGAAGCTATTTCTTACATTTTGGTATTATTATATGCTGGGGGCGTGTTTCCATACTATTGTAGAACCTCATTATTCACTGGCTTTTGTTTTGACCCAAAGTCTTTACACATTTAGTAGAGTTCTTGGACTGGGTTTACCTGAGAGTCAAATACAGACTGCATGAATTCAAGGACACAGGATTCCTTACTCTGATGTTTCTGCTGCAGGCTGGAAGTGCTGGAGGACTCCTGCTGCATGGAGAGGAATCTGCAAGGCCAACAGGAGAGGTGATGCAAGACCTCAGTGACAAGCCTAGAATGCCAACAGCTTTGAGGGATGCTGGGGCTTTTTAGTCCTTAGATCTAATTTTTACAGGACAAACAAATTTGCCGGGAGAAAAGACATCACCTGCCAGCGTGTTATCCAACCACTCCTAAGAAGAGTACCTGTGAACTGATAAAGAAGTCAATTCACTTCCATCAACTTCTGGGAAAAAAAAAAACAGAAAGAAAAGGAAGGGGAGCAGAGGGGAGGGGAGAAAAGGAAAGAAAAGGAGGAAGGGATGGGATAAGTAAACAACAGACATTGTCCCAGAGCTAAAGTGAAGAGTTTAGCACTCAATGTTACTTGCTCCACCTTCAAGGCTCCCTTTATTTTTTGAGAAGCTGGCACATACTGGGACTGGTTAAATGGAATTTCGTTTCTTTGACTGGAGCATTAAAATAGCATTTTCCAACCACGGGCAA
Organism: Peromyscus attwateri; assembly: GCA_902168425.1. Classification (NCBI taxonomy): domain Eukaryota; kingdom Metazoa; phylum Chordata; class Mammalia; order Rodentia; family Cricetidae; genus Peromyscus; species Peromyscus attwateri. The sequence continues at coordinate 16,646 of CABHPP010131109.1, forward strand.
TGTTCTCTCCCCAACCAGGGGACAGCTAAGGGATTCCAGGTGGGGTTGCTGCTGGCTGCTAGTGTGTAGAATGCAAAGATGACACTCAACACCCTGAAAATCAGATTCCCTACTCTCCACCTCTAGGAAAGAATTCCTACCCCAAATGGCAAGATGGCCATAGTGGAGAAACTTCCAAGACTCCAAAGTGACCCTTCAATATCTCCCTGCTCAACCTTTAGACTTTATGGGGACGTTTTTGACCCAAATATTTTTACTCAAAAACAATCAGATCCCATCAGCCATATTTTTATAACAATGCTTAGGACACCTCCCAGTCATGTACTGAAAACTTCTCTAAATTTTATAAATATTCAGATTCCCTTTGGGACAAGCTTAAGCCCAATCCTTTTGTAGGAATAAAATAATTCTTCATAGTACTGCCTCACTTTTATAATCCTTTTGGGGTCTGGTGCCCAGAAATGGCTTGGCCCCTCTACAGACTACGCTCCTACATTTTCATGGTGTGGGGACTTTCCAAAAACAAACTATAAATAGCTTTCCCTTGAGAAATAATTTGAGTTTTCACAAATCACAGCCTTTACAAGGAAGAAAAGCCATTTTTTTCAACCATGTTCTCCTGGGGCACAGAGGTAGTCAGACAGCTGTTTTTCTCAGAACACTTGAATGGGTTTTGTTTGTTTGTTTTTTTTAAAGTAAGAGACCTGCTATACAGGGATGTCCCACCCCAAAATAATGTCCCCTTTCCCAGTCTTTTTGACTTGGGTACTTGTGAATTCAGAGAACTCTACATGATTTACAGCTGATGAGGAAGAGTCTGCTGAGTTTGCACATGGTTTTAAGGTAGCATTTTGTGAGAGTGTAATGTGTTCTTTTGGATGTTTCGAAGTTCATTGAAAAAAATAAGGGGGACCCTATCATGTTCTCAGAGGCCAGCTTTGGCCCACACTTTCTGGCAAAATCCATTGAGCAATGTTGTAAAGTCACTTAGTAAGGTCTAATATATACGCTACAGGTTATCTCCCAGAGTTTAAAATTTAAAGGACAGGCATGTCTTTCCTTGAAAAATCCCTTTGTTTGTTATTAAACCACCTTGAAATTTTAGGATAGCTTTCCTATGTAAGATTCTATAGCCCAAGGTTCTCATGCAAGTATTTAAAGATATGTACTACATATCTGCTGCCTAATTTACATGAAATATACACTTTTGTTTTGCTGACCTCTGAATGTGGAAGTATGTCCTATAAACACACACACACACACTCACACCAGAAAGCTCTTTATTTTTCTCTACAGAGTCCTCAATTGTCCAAAACTAAGAATTATCTAGATTTCAAGAAAGAATAGGTTTTTTGTAGCCTAATCAAGATGTCCCCGGAAGGGGTCTAGTGATCTATATTTTAAGATAATGTCCAGGGATTCACATAATCTGATCATTTGAGATGCTTTGAGAGAAAATACGTGACAGGAAAATGGAACAGACATTTTAAACTATTCATTCCTTGGGCACCCACCCCTCAAAAATCCTATGCATTCTGAGTACACAGAGAAGCATGCAGCAGAGTCAGCTCTTAATGCACATGGCATGCCTAGGTGCCCTTGAGTACTTAAGTAGATACCGTTACCTCACCTAGTCCAACTTCCAAACCCGTGAGACCTTGTCCAGCAAGGGGCCAGAGCCTGTGTTTATGATGCCTGCCACCATTGGCTCGTTTGTGATCTTACTCGGGTCCATCCTCAGGTTCTTGTCCCCTTTATCATTAACTTGCTTATCTTTTCTGTTATCTTGTGTCCCTCCTAATGCTGACTTTCCTGCAAGAGTCTTTTCCTTCTTTATCTGTGCACACAAGTCTCCCTTCCTGAGACTCCTGACATTCCACTGATAGCCCTCAAAGTGGATGACTGGACCCCCACTGGCTAAGCCTAGTTTATTTGCTACCTGGAGTCTGTGACTGATTATTTGAAACGGATCTGAACTCTGCCCATATTTGTATGACCGTCAGTCTCCCTGACTAGTATAGCCTCCACCCAGGTTTACATTTTGGCTTAGAAAGTCCCATCTGAACAGTCTCCACTTCCCACGTGTTGCAGGGATTGAGCGATGTCCTCTCAACCTTGGAAGAGCCAGATGGCATCTGGATTTTTCTATAACTTAGAAAACAAGTCCAATGCTTCATTCACAACTATTGCTGCTACTTCTTCTTCTTCTTCCTCCTCCTCCTCCTCCTCCTCCTCCTCCTCCTCCTCCTCCTCCTCACAGAAGTCATGGAATCAGCATTTAAACAGAAACAAGAAAGGCTGTGTCTTATTAACTTGCTTCTTGCTTCTTGTGTCTTATTAACTAGCTTCCTCAAGTGAAAACTGGACTTCACATATCAAACCTGTAAAATCTATGCCACTGGGCTAAAGTCATAGAGAAAGAAGCTGTAACTTTGGCCAACTATTATCAGTCATGCATGTTTAATCTCTTTCCTTTATCTGAATTACTATGTTGTAGACCACATTTGCCATTGAGAGATTTTTGTGTTTTTCCTAGGAATCCATGTATTCATATGATTTTATTCACTAGGAGAATTTTTTTCATTATAGAAAATAATTTACTTAAAGTGGGTAAGAGAAAAACAACTGCCTTTGCTTTGCCTGGCAATTCAGTCCTTTCAGGTCTAAACAAAGTGAAATCTATCTGGGACACCCCAGGAAATTCCCAAGTGGCCAGTGTAGCTCCCATTAGCCTGTTGAAAGAGGTTAAACTGCCCAAAGCCATAATTTCAAGTCTTAATTGAATGCTAGCAATTCAACCATGAGCAGACTCTCTGAAGAATGGTGGAGTCCTCTGCAGCCTTTGCACAATGGGAGTGTGTGGGTAGGTGCCATCTGCAGCCCAGGGGTACGGGAACAAAAAGACATTTGAGGAAGAGGGAATTTCTTACAGATATGATATAATGGGAAAGATCTGAAAGTCATCCATCATGACGGTGACGTGCATCACACCCAACAACAGCCAAAAGCCACGAGATGTCACGGACCGCCTGCAGCGCATCAGGCCTTCTGGCATAAGCACTTTTGTGTATCTGGCCACCTCGTCTTTGTTGCCCACTCTGTGACGCTGCATGGTGAGGCCCCAGAATGCCTTTGCCTACCCCTCACCCCAACATTTGCTTATGCAGGCTTCATTACCATCCACACTCACAGGCACTCGGGACACATTCATCTGGTGACATGGAAGGGTTTTCAGAGCTGGAAGAAGATACCCAACCACCAGATGTTGCTGGGTCTCATAAATTGGGTTAACTGACATGACTACTTCAAGAGGTCAGGACAATGTGGGGCCACTCCAGGGCACTTGGCGGCTCAGAATCTCTTTGTAGAGACAGCTGCCGGGGAATACAGGGAACCAAGACCTCCATCTACTCCTCTTTGGTTTTCTTTCTTTTAAGACATAAGAGAGACAGACAGACAGACACACAAACAGACACACAGACAGACACACAGACAGAGACACAGAGACACACAGAGACAAGGGGAGAGAAAAAGAGACAGAGAGACAGAGAGAGAAAGACTGGGTTAATATGAGCAAGAAAAAGTATACACTGGGTTTCTAATATCACTGTGCAGTATTACCCTGCCATTTATATCCAAGTGTCCTCATTTGATTTCAAAGTTTCACATGGCATATGTATATACACATACTCATTGAACATTAGCATGTTATAATTGGACTTGTATTATATTTTGTTACTTTAATCCCTGCATGTTATTTATTTCTGAGCTCAACTGTCAAGATCACAAGCCCTCCATGCTCAGCCTGAGCAATGGCTCTTCTTTGGCCCTTAGGGGGTTCAGCAAAACATCAATCACTTGTTGGACTCTTGATAACTCCTAAGTTTGTCTTTTTTTCAGTATTTTCAAAGGTCCTATAGGAAAACTGAAGACAGTTTAGAGACAGCCAAGGATCGCTATTGTTGGCTCGGACATTATTGTAAAACATAACAATATTGTAAAAGCAATTGGCTGTTTGTTTGTATATGAATAGCCTAGGGTTCCTATGGTTTTCAGAACAATTTTCCAGGTTAATATACCAAAGGTCATGCCAATACTTCATGTCCCAGGCTTTCTTGTAACTATAGAATAAACAGCCTCCTAGAAGGAACAGCCGGGTATGTTGATTACACACTTAATAGGAATCCAGAAAAATCTACAAAGAAGGTATACTTCTCTAGAGAAATGACTGAGAGTAAAATAATTGGAATTCTTCCTGACTGAATACATTGTAGTGTTTGGAAATCACCCTACAAAAATGCCAGCTATGTCCTGAAGCTAACGCTTCAAGATTATCTGGAGAAAGCCGTGTTATCTGAGCACAAAGCTATTTTGAAATCTATTCCAACATCTCCTGCATTTGACCCTGCTAATTGCTTCTTCCAGAATTGGTCTTAATCGCTCTTGTTTCTTCTAGTATTTTGTGGGTCTTAACTCCACATGCAACATGAGTTGATTTACGCCACCAGCAAGTGTGTCCCTTTCCTGAGTAGCATCCTGAGTTGTATATTTTTGCAATAATTTTAACGTTTATTTAATCTTGAAACAGCTTCTGTTTGGAGCGCCGATTCCACATTTATCTTGTCTGCGGACGGCAGAGATATAGGAAGTGCAGGAAATGACAAGCCCTTTCTCTGGTTGATGGAAAGTTCACAGTTGGCTCTCACAAACGGTGGGCCAACATGTGAATTGGTGGAGATAACATGACAAAGCTAAGTCTATGATTATCTGCAATGATTAAGAACAAATCTGATATTAAGCTCCTCTTAAAAAGTAACATCTCTACCCCAACTCTTTTTTTAAATAAATTTATTTATTTATTTATTTTACATCCTGGCTGAAGTTTCCCCCCTCCTCTCCTCTCAGTCCCTCTCCCCATCCCCCTCTGTTCCCACCCCCCAATCCACTCCATTTCTGTTTAGGAAAGGGCAGGTCTCCCATGAGTATCAACAAAACATTCTATTCCAATTCTTAAACTCTAAATCCAACAAAAAATATTAACCTAAGAATAATAAGAATTGGTTCAGTGTGCCTTTCCTATAAGCAAAGTTGGTGTTTTAGAATTAAATTATAATTTAATAAACTAGAGTAAAGACTAGGGAGAGGTTATGTTGAAAATATTAATTTGTGTTTATTAGTATAAATCTATTCTTTTTTTTTTAATCAGACACCTGAAGATGCCCACTGTAAATTATATAAGTTTAGGGGGCATTTTATTTTTCTTTTGTGTGTGTGATGTATGTGAGTGTGTACTTGTTCCTGTGTGTGTACATTTTCATAGAGGCCAGAGGTTGTTGTCAAGTATCTTGTTCAATTGCCCTCCACCTTATATTTTGAGACGTGATGTCTCCTTGAACCTGGAGCTCATTGATTCAGCCAAGCTGGCAGCCACACAGTCTTCTGAGATTCTCCCATCTCCCGCTCCCTAGCATTGGGATTACAGGCATAAGGCAACCTATGCCTGGCTGTTGGTGGGAGTGTCGGGGTATCCAAACTCAGCTTCTCATGCGTGCAGAGCAAATCAACTTCCCCAGCCTTGAAGTATTAACTCAACACAAAAATGTGTGGTGAGGAAACCTATCTAACACATACGTAAACGGTGAGGACACACTGAAGAACGTACTCCAGACAGGCAGGCACCATCTCATCCTGAAAGTCTTCTCTGATAGCCCATCCCAGAGGCAGCAGTGACTCTTCCAGTTCACAGTCCGTTCATTTGTTTGTCTGTTCCCCACCCACACTGGAGTTTGCCTTTAGAAGGACCGAGATTTTGCTGCCTTAGACCCTTTAGGATGTCTCACCCTCAGCATAGGACATAGTATCCAAAATGTGTGTGTGTGCATGTGTGTGTGTGTGTGTGTGTGTGTGTGTGTGTGTGTGTATCTGTAAATGCACCTGTTCTCTTGCAGAAAAATGGAAGAAGCATCACACGAAGGCTCGGCTCCACACTTGTAAAATTAATAACATAATATCAATTATGGTGGCAACTATTTCATTCAAGTTCAGCCCTTCACACTGAGTATCTTCGAACTCTCTGCATAAACAGTGATTTTCAGTAAACTGCTTTCAGTAAGTACTTTTCCATAGAGCAACTCAAAGGTGAATAGGAAAGAAGGTTGTAGATAAAGCATCATAAAATCTTATGATTAGAATGTCTGAAATACTCAAGGTATCATTCCTAGACTGAAGAAATAAAGGCTGAAAAAAAAAAAAACCAGTCAAATGAACCCCAGATCAGCACGACATATTTATTATGGATTTCCTGGCTCTTACACAAAGTTTGCTTGCCCCAAAGGATATATTGTTTATGCAGACATCCCATTTGCTGATGACAGACAATTACAGGGATGAATGGGAAGATTTCTTTGATTGGAGAGACTGGGGTTCTAGACACCATTTAAAAAGTCCCAGTGACTGTGTTGTCTCAGTATGATTTATAATAAATTCAAAACAACCTGAAATTTGTGTATGACAAGCATCTCTGATCACTCATGCCTAGTGACTTCCAAAGGCATAGGCAGAACTGTTGGTAAAAAACAGAAAGTCAGTTCCACCGTGAGGGGTTTTGGTGACTGAGGTGTCTTTTCCTGGGATGGTGTAAGATTCCACTTTGGACAAACTAAAGAAAGTAGATGATTTCATAGGCCTACAATCTCCTTTGCTTGCCGACTGTCTGCATTATCCCCTTCAGCTGCACTTACTTATGACGGTTACAGCCCTCTGGCTTCAGTGCATAAACAACTGACTCAGACAACTGGCAAAAGACCAGGTTCATACAATCTCACACCCACGGACAACGTGCACGTTGTCATCCCAGAATTCTGTCTCTGAGGGAATACCAAAAATGTACATTTCACTTTTCAACTCATGCCGTCCTTTAACAAGACTACATCTTTTAAGTTTTTTTTAAGGGAAAATGCACTTCCGTGAGTTAACCATCAAAGTATACTAAATGAGGCTAGAAAAATGGCTCAGGGGTTAAGAGCACTGGCTGCTCTTCCAGAGGCTAGAGGTTCGATTCCCAGAACCCACATGGCAGCTCATAATCATCTGTAACTCTAGTTCCAGAGGATGGAATACCCTTTTGTGACCTCTGTGGTGGTCATGTTCCACATATGTACACAGACACACACATACACAGGCAAGATACCTGTTCGCATGAATTAAATAAATAATTTTTTAAATGTATAAAATATATACACTAAAAGCACACAGTGAAGAGCCTTTTTCTCACTGTTTTTTCCTGAATTGATCGCCCAGTTTCATGGGGAAGTAAATCCCTGTTTCTATTTTCTGTTCTGTCTTGCTTTTGGAAGTTTCTAGAAAGGAGTCTGTAAAGCAAGGCTTATCTCAGGCTTGAGAGATCAAATCGGGACACTGGAACCTCCCTGCACCACCGGCGGTCGACACAGAAATCTTAATGTCGCCTTTTCTTTCTAAGAGCATCTTCACCGGCAGCAATCTCCGCTGTGTTGACAGCTCAGCCCCTCTCCCAGCTGCAGGCTTCCAGCTTTGAGGTGATGACAGGGCCAGCCCAGCTTCCTGTTTCTCTGCTCTGCTATCATTTGAGTTCTCTGCTTCAGCTTTTGGTCCTGACCTCACCACCGGCCCCACCTCCACCCCGACTCTGATGTCTCATCTGCAATATTCCACTGTGATGTCTCTGGAATTCCAATGACGCACTGCTGTGGCCTTCGGTAGTTTCTTACCTGGTTGCCCCGTCGCTTCCTCAGTCTGGTAAACTTGTACTTCCTTAAACTGATGTTCGTCAATGTTGATTTTGCTCGAGCCACCACCACCCACTCGCATCCCTGAGGACATGGGGCAGTATCTGGAGCCATTAGCACACTGGAAAGGGATGCACGCAGCTGGCTCCCAGCTGGTGAAAGTCAAGGTTGCTCCTGGACATCTTTCCCACACACTAGACACCAGGCAGCTCCCACAGCAGTTATCCAGCTCCAAATGCCACTGGTGTCCAGGCTGAAACTCTGTCCTATCCAACTAGCACCGAAACTTCCCCCATTTATGTCCTCTGGACACGTTAGCAGAGACCTGACTTCATCTGGCTGTGTTGCCCGTATTTTCTATTTCATTCTTTCCTCCTACCCCAGAGGTTCCGTTGAGTCTGTGACTTGGAAAATTCTGTTCACCGATTATTTTCTTCAGGGTTCTACCATAGTACATGCATCTGAGAGATTACACCTAGCAGATCCCTCAGCCTCTCGCACTTCCTCAACTTATGCTCCGCTCACTTCAATCTCCTCACATCGGAACATTCCAGGGGCACTTTTCTGGGTTCATTGACACCCCATGAACACCTCTTTTTCATGCCCTACCTGAACTTTTCATTCCAGCCAAATTGGCCCTCTCAGTAGTCTACAATTTGTTCTAAATATGATTGCCATATTACACAATGCCATTATATTAGTAGTCCCATTAGATAACAAAGGAGTTGGTTAGTTAACCACCAACAAAGGTGGATTGATCTCCCTGAAGCTCTCTCTCCTCGATATCTTAGCATACATATCTAAAGATATTGGGGCCAAGCTATCTGAAACATTTCCTAAATCTGCTGCTTCCTCTCTTGGGCAAGTGATTCTATTTCTCCACCTGGAATATGAGCTTGTGATAAAGCTTCTCTCCCCGGGCTGCTGTGCAACTGGGAACCATCCCAGTACAAAGCAAGCAAGATAATTAGTCTGTTATTCCCAAGGAGAGTGGAGAACTGTTTCCTTTATGCGCTCGTATTTGAAGGCCACATATTGATAGACAATGTTTGTAAAGCTGGGACTCCAAATTGTGGTTATATATTGTTTGTAATCTAGGAAATAAAGGTTGCCCGAAGATTAGAGGACAGAGCTAGCCACAGAGTTAGCCATAGAGGTCAGGCAGTGGTGGCACACACCTTTAATCCTAGCCCTTGGGAGGCAGAGGCAGGGATCTGTCTGGATTTCTGTGAGTTCAAGGCCACCCTGGGCTACATGAGATTAATCCAGTCTAAAAGAGAAACAGAGCCAGGCAGCGATGGCACACACCTTTAATTTCAGCACTTGGGATCACACACCTTTAGTCCCAGTGCTAGGAAGGTTGAGACAGGAAGTGATATGGCTGGGCAGAGACAAGAATAGAAGGTGGAGGAGACAGGAATTTGTGCTCTTTCAGGCTGAGGAGTTGATGAGGTAAGACATGATGGCTGTGGCTTTCTCTGCTTCTCTGATCTTTCAGCTTTCACCCTGATATCTGGCTCTGGGTTTTTATTATAAGATTATTTAGGATTTGTGCAACACCAAATGATTGATGTATCCTTCATGCATGCCCTACTGTTTTTATTTATTTATTCACTTTGGTAGTCCTAGAGTGTGAACTCGGGACCTCATGAATACTAGACGAGTGGTTATCACTGAGCTACATCTTCAGTCATTTAATTTTGTTCAAGACAGGGTCTTTTCTACATTGCCCAAGCTGGCTTCAACTTGTAACACTCCTGCCTCAGCCTTCAAAGTACCTGAGATTACCAGCATAGGCCACCATGCCCAAATAATAAATGGATAACTTCTGCATGCATTATCAGCCATGTTTTCTTTATGTATATATCGTATTAATTCTACTTTTTCCTGAGGGCCGCCATAGGTTCTGGTAAACCTAAAATTCCTACCCCATACATACCTCAGCATGCTCCATATATTCCCATACCCTTTCGCCAGGGTTATCAAGTTTCTACAATTCTGTATTCAACTCATTCACTGTTAATTACAACCCGACTGTGGTCTACTTGGGGAAAACTACAGAAAGCAATTAAGAGTGAAGCAAACGCGGAATGAAAGCCAGGCTCTCTCCCTTTTTATCTGTACTCCGAGTTTTCCCAGAGTTTCACTGTAGCTCCCCGTGGATGAGTTGGGAGCTGCAGCAATTCATAAGTAATTTATTTTGAGATGGGAGGAAGGACAGGGATGCCCTCGGCTCCAGGTCTCCCCGTTCTTCCTCTGCAGTCCCTTCCCCTCATTCTGCTGGCCCATCTCACTGAGTGAGGACAAGAGCACAGAAGGCTAAATAGAGAGAGCAGTCTAGGTACCTCCTTGACTATATTGCCTGTTACGGTACAGGCTCCAGATAACCATTTCATTTTGTAACTCAAATCCTTGGCTTCTGCAGTCTCCTCTATGAGGTATCAACCTCTCCCCAACTCCTCTCTCAGCCACCACCCTCTTAACTAGTAGAACAAGTGAGGATCTGCCTGTAATTACCGCTTAATTCATTTGCATGTGGATGTTCTCATTAGAATGTCATTAGCATGGGGAGGGAGTCTGGTTGCCTGAGCAACCAGGAGTGGGGCAGGTGCAGTTCAGCCTCTACTGGAGTCTCTGCTCTGTTTGGTCAAATTCCACCTGTACTCCTGGCTGCTCTCACACTAGTGGCTGCCAGAATAAAAACACCCCATGGTGCTACGCTCTTTATTTTGGCTCTGTCTCCAGAATTTCTTGGTAGCCTGTGTGGCTCAGCCTGATTTTCCTAATAACCCCTTTGTTTTAACTCCCCATGTTTGGAGACTTCAGTTTCTAGTCTGTGCCATCCATAATGGTAGCCACTTACGACGTCTAGCTACTGAATGCTTAAAATCGGATTAGCCTGGATTGAGCTGTGCTTTAAGGGCAATGTATGCAAATGGCTTAAAAGACTTCATAGAAAACAAAGATTGTAAAACATCTCATTAGTAGTTTTGTTGCTGTCAGACTATGTTGAAACGGTATTGTCTCAAGTATATAGAGCTATATAAAGTATATTCTTCAGTCTATGGCTGTCATTCAGTAGCAGAGCACTTTTCTACTATGAATGAGGGCTTGGGTACAATTTGCAACTCACATACACACATGCATACATTTACACAGACATATATACATATACACATATACACACATACACATGTATATATACACACATATATACATAAACGTATAAACACATACATATACATATATGCATACATAATACATGTACATGTATGTACACACATACATAAATACATACATACCTACACAAATATATACCTATATATGGACATTAAAAAAATCATCTAGTAGATTTTTCTAGTTAGATATGGCTACTTAGCCATTGGATATTTTATATGTGGGTTATATATATATATATATGCCCAGTGTGCACCAGCTGCACAGTCTTAGACAGTAGCTATCTCCCTCAAATCGATAATCAGTGCTGTCTTTTCCATTCTTCGTGACAATTCCAGGGTTCTTCTAGGATTGCCCAGTAAGTTGTAATATCAGCCATCTCTTCATAAATACTCACAGAGGTTAAGAAATTCAGTGTTTCCATCAACACAGGAATTCCTTGCTACAGAAGTGCTAGAAGGTGGTTATCCAGGTCCTGCTTTTGGGGACCACCACTTAGCAAAAGGACAGATGTAGAATCACTCAAATTCTGTGACAAGCGTTTCTTATCTAGACAAGAAACCCACTTCCTCATGAAGCTTTTCACTGATCAGAACTCTCCCCTCGGAGCAAAACAGCAAAGGATGCTGTCTGCCCTTCCTCACTGACTGAGGAGGGATCTCAGAGTCTGCTCAGCTCAGCATTTCTTTGTTTTTTAAAAAAAGAGTTCATTTCCTTCAGAAGACATGGCCTGGGGGCTCAGCATCTCTAGTGCCTTCCCCCAGATTTTGTCATTTGTCAATGTCCCTGTAAAAAAAGTTGTCTCCAGAAGTGGACACCATCTCCAGATGTGATAGAGTGCAGTCTGCAGAAAATGGGGTGACTCCTCTTTTTCCTCAGGGGGATACTAGAATTCAAGTAGATTTAGTCTAAGTCTACATTCATTTTTGTAATCATCTACCCAATTCTTGGTATATGTTGAGGTATTCAATTCAATAGACATAACATCTTACAGGGCAATGGTGGTGGCACACGCCTTTAATCCCAGCACTCGGGAGGCAGAGGCAGGCGGATCTCTGAGTTCAAGGCCAGCCTGATCTACAGAGGGAGTTCCAGGACAGCCAGGGCTACCAAAGAAACCCTGTCTCAAAAAACCAATGCTAAAATAAACAAACAAAAAAAGACATTCATATGTGGTCATATTTGTAATATAAGGAATACAGCTTTCCTGAAAATCAAAGGACAGAGCCAGTCACAGGGTTAAACATAGAGCTCAGGCAGTGGTGGCACACACCTTTAATCCTAGCACTAGGGAAGCAGAGATCCATCTGGATCTCTGTTAGTTCAGGGCCACACTGGGCTACATGAGATTGATCCAGTCTAGGAGAGAAACAGAGTCAGGCGGTGGTGGCACACACCTTTAACCCCAGTATTTGGGAAGCACACACACCATTAATTGAGATAGGAAGTGAAATGGCTGGGTGGAGAAAGACATGTAAGGTTGAGGAGATGGGAACTAAGACCGTTTTGGCTGAGGACTCAGAGGCTAAAAAGTCAGAGGATTCATGGAGTTGGCGAGGTGAGAAGTGGCTGTGGCTTGTTCCTTTGTTTCTCTGATCTTTCAGCATTTACCTCAATATCTGGCTCCGGGTTTTTATTATACGGCCATTTAGGATTCATGCAACATTCATAAGTTGACATAGAGTTATAGCTCCTTTATCATGGACTTACATAATTGGTGTCTTAAAAGTTAAAGTCAGCATTGAATTTTCCCTTCTGTGGGATTTCAGCTCAGGCTTTTATTCCATTGTGCCAGTGGAGCAAGTTTCAAATCCAGGTCTTTCTCTAATGATGGACCAACCAATAAATTGAATCACGGTGTACCTAGCTGTGTACCAAAGATAGAAGAAAGTTGTTTTCCATGGCAACTTCCTCACCAGGAAATCTATTAAACTGGACACAGCCATCTTGTCCATTAAGATAGGATCTTATCTTATCTCTCTAAAATCAAGACACACTCTACAGCTCTATGATCTAAACATTTTAGTAGAAATAATACCAGTTAACAACTCGGCGCTTGGTGCCTGTAGTGCCAGAAATAGACTCTGACCCCCTGGCCTGACTTGAACCTTGGGAAACAGTTTTGATGCCTGACAGCACCCCGCTCCTTCCCTACTTCTTCCCAGACGGTCACGTCAGAAACTGTTAGGACTCTGATCGCCATTCATCTCCGTGCTTGATCATGTCTGTACTCTACACTTTCTCCTTTTTAAAAAAGGGAGATGCCACCAGGCGGCAGTGGCACACACCTTTAATCCCAGCACTCGGGAGGCAGAGCCAGGCGGACCTCTGTGAGTTCAAGGCCAGCCTGGTCTACAGAGCGAGATCCAGGACAGGCACCAAAATTACACAGAGAAACCCTGTCTCGAAAAACCAAAAAAAAAATAAAAAATAAAAAAGAAGAAGAAGAAGAAGAAGAAGAAGAAGAAGAAGAAGAAGAAGAAGAAGAAGAAGAAGAAGAAGAAGAGAGAGAGATTCCATTCATCACTTGCCAATTATTTCATATCTCTTTCATTCTTGGGATGAGGTAAGGACTGCCAGCCATGATTTCATGACCACACCCTGTAAGTTTGGTTTTCCTGAAAGAGATGGGCTGTGTTGATGCTCACCAACATAGCATGGAGCCTCTTCCGGATCCTGATTGCTGAGTGCTCAAATTTTCAACCGCTTTTTTTCCCCTGTGTTGTGAGTAGGAAAGTCTAGTTTGAAAGTCTGTCTGCTCATCTCAGTGAAAAAGAAGAAAAGATCCCACTCTTTTGACATCTCTCTTTTGTTATTAATATTTTGTCCTTTCCTAGTGGTGAAAAAAAGCTTTCCTTATCAATTTTAAGTGTCTTAAAATATTCATTTATTTATTTATTTGTATGTGTGTGTATATATATATATATAAATATAATGTGTGTGTGTGTGTGTGTGTGTGTGTGTGTGTGTGTGTGTGTGTATGTGCACAGCATACTTATAAAGGTAAGAGGACAACGTAGTTGGTTCTCTCCTTCCAACATACAGGTCATCAGGCTTGATGGGAAACACCCCTTACCCACTGAGTCATCTTACTGGCCCCTCATGGACTTTCTGAGACAAAAAGTGTATTCTGTTTTATATGCATGATTTTTATGGAAAGAAGCAAGAAAGAAAGGGGGTGAAGAAGGAGAGGAGATACAAAGGAAGGGAAGAAAAGAAAGAGAGAATGAGAACAAATGGAAGGAAGGAAGGAAGGGAGGGAGGGAGAGAGAGAGAAAACAAGAAAAGAAAGACAGGAAGAAACTAGGTTTCAGATGTTTCCTTTGTTTTCTATACTTGAGTTGATAACTTGGGAATGTCTAGGTGTTTTGTTCCCTCCTCTAGTCTGTGTTTCTAACTTAATAAAATAAAAAGAGAAAATTATATAAAAAGAAAACTTATTCAAGCTGTCATCAGATTTACTTAAAAGTCAATCATCAAATTTCCATTTTTGCACCCATATTTTTATTTTTGCAGCTTCTGTAGAAGTGCGTAATATTTTGACATTAACAAATTTTGTTCAATGGGTTAAAATACTATAAAAATGGTTATTACATGCCACTCCTCGTTCCATGGTTGTATTGTCTAAGCGGTATACACCGGTGTGTACCAGAACAGTTAATGAGTTGCACAATCATGGCTAACTGTCCTGCCTTGAAATCTTTTGTACAGCCATGCTTCAGGTCTCAGAGGCAAAGTTCAAGTTGGTGCCTTAAAGAAGATGATAAAATGTTACTACTGTTGTTGCTAATGTTATGGATAATTGGATAAATCTTGAAAGGTGCTGTACACTCTTCATGGTCCACATTTACAAACGTTACATCCACACCTAGGTTGTATCTATTCCTGTAATGAGAAGGCAAACTGTGAAAGAGTAATTTGACTATTCATTCAAAATTATCATATCAATCATTTAGATATTTGAAAGGAAAGTTTTAAGTGCCTGAATTATGGCAATAATTACCTCATTTCTCCCTTCTTTCTGCTCTGTGTGTGAAGGGATAATCTGATAGACTATTTTATTCTTTTTAAAAAGAGAATCGTTTAAATTCAGGGCCCTCCCAACATAATCTCTGAAAACCTTCAGTCGTACTGCATCTGGCTTCCTTTGATAAATATTATCTTCTCATTTTTATAGTAATTTCTCCAAAACAAAGAGCATCTTTTTCCAAAGTTATTTGTCAGTATAATGCAAATTAAGAACAGAAGCATAATATTGAAGAATATCTCCGCACAGCACCGCAGAAACAGCCTGGAGTTGAATTGGATCACGTCAGCTTACTTAACTCAGAATGACAAACACGAAAGAAGCCAGAGACGGATGGCAATTCTATTCATGTCTCAGATTTACAATAACCCCAAATTATTTTGCATGATTTGTTTTTCCACCAATAATTTAGTTTAATTTATCGCTATACAAGATCTGAATAGGTTATCAAAGTATTAAAATTTATAATTCTTTTCATGAAACCTGTGATTCTGAGATTTTGCTTTTATTTTTTAACCCAGTGAAAGATTTTGTTGTAATCTGCAAGTATATTTTCTAACCAAAAGACAGCAATGGATTGACTGATTAAAAATGCATTCATCTGTTGGTTGGTGTGTTGCCTTGCTATTTGGAAGATGCAAAATCAAGTAAGTTTTTTTTTTTCTTAATGAAGACCCCCTAACTGTGAGAGTTATGAAATCTTCTGCTTACATTCATACACACAGTAAAGGTTAATATTATAACCAGCATACATACACAGAGTGTTTTCTATATTTCTTTAGTAGGTTTGAGTTTTTTGGACAAATACTTTTGGAAAACAGAATCTTTCTATAAAATGCAAAATAAGATCCATCTCCTCTCCTTAGAGATGTTTTGTAGAATTCTCCCTATAAACGACTTGCCAACAAAACATCAAGTTGCATGCAAGCCATTCGCTTTTTACTTCATGAGTAGGAGATAACTATTTGGAATTGACTGTGAATATTTTCCCTCAAGGACAAAGTGTAGAAAGTGCTAGTACTAGGTCTGTTATTTCTGAGTCTGAGGGACCATTGAATGTTGTGTTGGAGGCTGAGGCTTCAGGAGATTGTCCAACATCAAACAACCCAGAACCCACTGTTTCCAGTAGGATATTCCTTTTGTTGTTTAATACGGTTCCACACCTCCCAATGCTCAACTGTTTGGGTCCCATGCTCTGCTTTGTAGTGTTATAGGCAGGACGCACTTTCTGTTCATTGAGATTTACTTCATCCGTGCTCCGTGCTTAGAGGGAGCAGCTTTACTGACCCCTGAATTTACTATGAATGCAAAGCATAGGAAAGAAACCAAGAGTCACACCTTGCAGGTTGATCGACATATGTGTACATACACACACACACACACACACACACACACACACACACACTGCAGTAGATGAAGGCCAATATTTCCATATCTAGGTATACAGGTTGATGAAGGCTGGAGAGATAGATCAACAGGTAGGTATGAGCATGTATTACTCTTCTATATTACAGCCTTGGCTCACAGCACCCAGATCAAGGGGCTCATTACAGCCTGTTACTCCATCTCTGGGAGTTTCAATTTATCACCTCTGGCCTCTGTGGGCACTGGCACTCACATGCACATACCTTCACACAGACACACATGCATATGCATAATCTGATATGATAAAATTACATTTGTTTTTAAAAGCTGGTGAGTTATCTGTTAGAGAAGGTACATAAGAAGACTCCCCACAAATCAACGGTGCATTTGTACTCAAGTGTAACACCTGGGCCAATGTGAAGAAAAGAAAACGCTTGCACACTGGTGATAGAATTGTGAATTACTATAGCCGCTATGGAAAGCTGAATGGAAGTCTCTTATAAGCAACAACAAAAACCAGCCAAACAAACAAAAATCCTACCAGTGAGCCTACTTATGAGTTTTTATCCCCAAGATATTAAATTAGTTTGTGAAAATATGTCTGCAATTCTATTAGCAACAGCCAAGCCATATCCACATAGCTATTTATCCACAATGGAACAGATAAAATAATGTGTGTGTGTGTGTGTGTGTGTGTGTGTGTGTGTGTAGGTGAATACTATTCAGTCTTTTAAAAGTACATCAATTCTGTCATTTTCATCAATATAGATAGAATCTAACAATCTGACTCACAGAAACAAAAAGCTGAACATTGGTTAAAGAGGCTAAGAGTATGACGTGTCTGTAAAAGGGCACAGGGTGCAAAGTCTCAGACAGGAAGAATGAGTATTGGGAGAGATCTGGATCAGATATTCTTCTGAATATCTAGTTAATACTAGGGAGTTGGACATTTCTAAATTGCTGAGAAAGTAAGTGGCCAGGCACATGCCTGTAATCTCAGGGCTGTGTGGGGAGAGGTAGGAGAATTTGCCCAAAGCTTGCTGGCTACCAGCGCTGCTCCAGGGTCCGTGAAAGAACCTATCTTAAGGGAATAAAGCTAAGAAGAAACAGAGTAGGGCAGTCAACATCCTCCTCCACCCTTCAAGCACACGATGGCACCATCACCTACCACATACATGTAGGTACATCACATGTGCACACCACACAAACACTCACATTCACAAATACACACACACACACACACACACACACACACACACACACACACACACAAATACTGACCAAACAAGTGATTTACCACAGTTGCCTGTGACCTCACCCATTGAACAACAGTTCAAGACACTGTAATCTTCAGAGAAAACTACGATTTGTGTGTCAGCCACTCTGTTGTGGCTGGATACGAAGTGTGTCACTTCTGAAATAATCCTGAAGTTGCCATGGTTATGAGCCCAATTTAACAAGTGAAGGAATGGACATATTCACTTAGGCATACACTTTCCTCCAAGTGTGAAACCCAGGAAGAGAACGGTGTCACGTGTTTCAGGAGGAGGGCAGGGTGCAGACCAGCTGAGCTGAGCTTAAACTCGACTCAGCTAAAGTCTTGAAATGACTCCTCTGCTTTCGCCTAAAGCACGCAATTCAAATGTGGGGACAAAATTGCTGAGATGAAATTTGTAAACGAATGTAGTATGCTTTACTCGCGAAGAAGTACATTTTAGATGTTGCCCAATTACTGCAGTACGTGTGAAAGGCCAGACTTGGGGAAGGGAGAGGGCAAAAATTTTAAAGCACTCGTTTCTCCACACTTCATTTTAATCACCAATTTGAATCTTCTAAGCTGTTAAACTTTTCAGTCAACTTGCTGCTAACCTGCTAAGATCTCTGTGTGCATTGGCTGTTTTCATTCTCTGTTCTGTTTGCTGGGGTAAAACAAACAGCTAGGGGAAGAGACAAATGTCCGTGGTTTGAGGGGACAGTTGTCAAGCTCCCCAAATCACAAGTTTGTGGCAGAGACAAGAGGAAACAAGAAAGTCTGTTTACAGAAGTGGGCGCATTTGTCCAAGATGGCCCAACACACGGCCATTCATTTGGTGTAGCAGATAGAAAGTGACCCTGTGAAAGTTTACGTCTACTTCCCAAATGGCTTAATGAACAGACACAGAAGACAGTGCACTGTAAATTCTATGCAATCACAGAAGAGAACGAAATCTGGCCACGTCTGGGAGAAACTATTCCCTATACCTGTTAACAACCTGATCACTCAAGAAAGGGAATATCCAACATACACACAGGAGGGAATTCTACATACACACAGTAGGGACATTTCTCCCACAGGGTAGGGACTCCCACACACACCCACAGTAAGGACGCACACATGCACCTCCTGAAACTTATTTTTTTGTGGTTCTTTCTCAAAATGAATATACTAAATGAACATGGGAAAATATATTTTTTTCACGATAAGAAAAGAATCAAAGACAAAAATTAGCATGGCAGAGTAAAAAGAAAAAAATCAATACTCATATTGAGCTACGAGGCAATTTTTTTTTTTACAGGTGCCGATTTTCAAAGAGTTTATTTTTTTCTTTAACAATTAACCATGTGTCTTCCTCCTACATAAAAACTATTTATTCTGGGTTAGACTGCTGCAGGTGTTGTATGGAAGGCATATTCTTTGGAACTGATGAAGTCCTGCAGTTTACAAACAGTATTTCAGGGTTTATGGGAATTCATTGCCTGTGTGTATATACATGGGTTTAATGTTTGTACAAATAATCTCTGGGTTCACTATTGAAATACACCAATCCAATGCAAGTTGAATTCTAAAAACCATTCTTTTTCTGAGAAGATACTCTCCTAAAAGCCTGTTTTTCCCCCAGAACTGAGTGTAATTTATTGGGGGTGTTCCCAGAGTTTTGAAATATTCATTCCAAGTACTACTCAATTTGTTCTATCCAATTTTATCATTGTGAAAATTAATCAACCGTCAAAAAAAAAGTTGAACTCTAAGTGATATTAGATTTAAATTATACATGTGTGTTTTATCAGAACATGAAGAGCACAACATTACAGAATAATAAATAGGTAAATTATCTTTGAAGAGTCTGCTCGATGTGAGTCCAATTTTAAAAATTTAAAGCCTTTGCTGTCTACCATTCTTCTATCATGTGTATGAGCACATAGAATCTATTACATTTCTTAGGCTTTTTTTATACTAAGTTTCTCTTTTTATACTAAGTTTTAAAAAAAAAGCACTGTTTCTGAAAATCAAGTATGCTCAAGAAAAAAAAAAAGTCACAAAATTGTTGTGACTTGGTAATTATTAGCTTTGCACTCAGCAAGTTTAGAGCCGTGGTGAAACAAACGTTTGCCAAACATTCCCCACGGATTTGCCCAGCATCTGTGTTAACATCCCAAGCAAGCTCCAGGGTTATGAAGCTGTTTGCTCAGGCTTATTGGTTACACTGTTGCTCCTGAGTCATGGCTGCCTGCCTTTTGCCTGATGAGTTGAGAGATCGGTTGTAATGAGAGACCGTATTCCTAGACACACAGCAACATAGAGGATTGATATCAGAAAGAAACTATAATATTCAAGTAGCTATCTCTCGCAATTGTTTCTTTTTACTCCCTGATCTGCAGTAAAAATAAAACAAAACAAAATAAAAATAGGAAAAAAATAACAAAATAAAAATAGGAAAAAAATAACAAAATTAAAACTTAGGTACAGCTAATGGGAACAGTTGGTTTTAATATATTATTGAGTTAAATTATAATTATTTTAGGTGATGTATCTTCATATTACCTTGAGTTAGAAGCAAATATAATTCATATAGAAGGAGGTGAAAACCCACTTATTGTTAGAAAAATGCCAGGACTTCTGGTGGTTTTATGGTTAATTTAGGATGTTGGAGAAAAGTCCTGAGCTTCAGCTGGCTGGGAATATGAAGTCAAGTTTATGAGACTACAGTTCAGCGAGGCATGGTGGCCAGTCCTGAAACCTAAGCACTCAGGAGGTCATGGACTATCAGTTGGAGGCCAGCCTGGTCTACATAGTGAGTTTCAGGAAAACCAGGGCTACATAGTGTGACCCTGTCTCAAAACAGAACAGAACAGAACTATAATGAAAATGTGAATGACGATGAAATTTAAAAAAAAATGTAATTTGAATAAAATCAGTGTCTCAATTCAGGCTCTCTACCTAGTGATCCAAGTCTAACCGGTCTGAGTTTTCATTGACAAAGCTGTAAAAGGGACATCATCAGCTGTCCAAATAGAGACGTCTCAGTAGTGTGGCGTCTTGTCACCAGATGCAACCTCCTCCCAATATTAAGACATCGAATCTCAGAGGATGAAATCCGTACAAAATCAGAAGCAGAACCGTCCTCAGGCGATTCCAACTAGCCAAACCAAATGCTCCCGAGTAAGTGTAGGAAGAAACATGAACAGTACTTACAGGTCAGCTAAGAAGCAGGGAGTCCAAGAAAATGAAAGCTAGACACCTCTATCACCCAAACTGGGAGAGAAACGAGGGCTATGCTTGAGCACAGAGCTCTGCTAAAGGACAGAAGGCTGCTTTATCCCTTGCCTCCACGGGCCCTGGAATGCTTGACTTCGCAGGAGGATTTTTACGTTACAGTGCCGGTGGGCTGCAGATGTTGGGGGTTGGTATACATGCTTGAATTTTCTTGTGTGTTTGAGAAAGCTGTTTCTGAAGGCGCTTTGCACCAAAGCCCTCCCACCGGTAGTCTACCCACACACACATACCCCCTCCCTCAACCCCTGGCCTTGGAAGAATCCCTGGTGTTCTCTCCCCCATCCCCCTTCCCCTTCCATCTAAATATGGTGCCGGGCCTCAGGAGGCCTGGGCACACAAAGCTTCTATCTGAGTCTGTCACTTGACTGACAGCAGAAAGGTTTCCAGGAGATGGACAGCTGTGTGTAGGTGGGCATGGCAAAGACTGAGCTGAGCAGATTAAAGCGAGAGACAGGCAGGGGGAAGCTTCTAAATCGCAGGCCTTTCCAAAGCTCTGGAGCCGAACCTCTGTGATCATTAACCACATGGAGGACATATGTGAAAGGACATATGTTAAAGCTCGCCCAACTTAAGTCAGGTCTTTCGAGTGAGAAGCACCCCGGTTTAGAAATAGATAGACGTCAAACACACAAATGCATGGTGTAAAGTGACACGGAAAGAGCCTTGCTAAAGAAAGCTGTAAGTGGGAAGAGACAATGCAGCCCCAATTTTCTCTTCGCCTCTGCAGCTCGCAGCGCTTTCTCCCTGGGCTGTGAGTTCTGCACTGCCGTTCATGGGGTAACTAAATCTGTAAGGGGAATACAACTAGACACTTCTCCATGCATTTCAGGTTGCAAAAATCCGAGTGAAAACCATCAAAGTTTCGAGTGAGATGCTAATGAGACACACAGGGAAATGAGATTCACTTTGCCGAGCTACGGTAAACTGACCATTTAGTGGGACGGGCCCGATTAATTTCCTGCCAGTGTGCAATGGTCTCTGAGAGGTGTCTAACATAATATAGATAGGCAGGTAGAAGTGGCGGTCATCAGACCTTGCTCTTACGGGGAATGTGCTTTGGAATCTTACTCTTACTTATACTCTGTGGGTGCTTGTTCAAGTTCCTTGTATTTCAGAGCTCCAAGAAATTAAAGTGAGAGAAACTGGGAGTAGTTTCGTGTATATCACTCCACCTGCTAACTATAAATATGGAACTGAGGGGTTAATCTCATGCAGTAAACTCTACCTCCTTTATAATAGAGAAATACTCCCTGCAGAGCCGAGATTAATCCCACACAGTTCAGAGAGCCTTCGATAAACTTAGAGGCAGGGAAGGGGGGCGCTTTCTAAAATTACGAATCATAAAGTTTCACAAGGATACCATTCTCCAAATTTTCGTGCTTAAGTATTAATACCTTCATCATCCAGCAAGAGGAGAGCCCAGAATGAATACATCTGAGGAGTTAAATACAAAGAAGAAAGACAAAACTTGATAGACTTTTAAATGTCAGTTGGAGCCAAATGGTCCGTTGCTAACTGTTTCTTTTTACCTCCCTACTTCAAATGACTCATCCCTTGCCTGAACTAAGCCAGTTTATCTGTGCAGACATACACATCATCAAGTGGGATTCCAGGTACCCATGGGGCAAGAGGGCTGCTGAGAGCCGTTTAAAGTGGTAAGACATATGCTTGCCCAAAAGCCTCTGGCTCAGAAGTCTACGAACTCTCCATTGCTTTTCAGCCGGTGTCCAGTAAACCTCTAAACAATGCCAGTTCAAAGCGCTCCAGAATCTTAGCTGCATGTCTTTAGATGTTTTGACAAGATGGTCCAGAAGCACATCTTTTGGTTTGTTTGTTTGTTTGTTTGTTTGTTTGTTTGTTTGTTTTCCTGGCTGTCTTTGAACTCACTTTGTAGATCCGGCTGGCCTCGAACTCACAGAGATCTGCCTGCCTCTGGTGAGAAGCACAGTCGTTGTAGGGAAGAGGCTCTTCTTCTTCGTGACCAAGTAGCAATCATGGTTGGGCTGAAGAAATAAAAACAGAAATACAATCCTGAAAGCGGTATTTCCTCCAGAACTACACTCATTTCATTATCTAAAGAAACCTGAAACGCCTTTATATGATATGTAACAAAAACAGAGATTCTGGCCTTTTCAACATTTTTGGAACAACCAGAGATTCCCTGGAAAGTGGGAAATAAATGTTCAGAGCATAGTAAGCCCATGCTTTGGTTTGATGGGAGAGGGGAAAGTTGGGTCTCTAAACTTAAATCCTCATTATACAGAAACATGGTCACGGTCAATATTGCTTTCTTGCAGAATTCCATTGCCATTAAGCACTTTTTCCAAAAAAAGAAAAGGGGGGGAGGGGCAGCAGTTGCAAGCTTATGAAGTGGTATTCCAAATAGATATTATTTCTCTTAAAGTGGTTTTTGTAAATTGTCCAGACTTCATGTTTTTCACATATATGACTGTTGGTTTATTATAAAAAAACGACAATCCCCAAAAGTCTTTTAGCAACCCTACTTCAGCTATTACAGGATTGAGATATGGGAGCCAGAGAGATGGTTCCGCAGTTAAGGGTACTGGTTGTTCATCCAGGGGTACTGAGTTCAATTCCTAACAACCACACGGTAGCTCACAATGATCTATGATGGGATCTGATGCCCTCTCCTGTCTGATGCTCTCTTCCATCATGCAGGCCTGCATGCAAATAAAGCACTCTTACACATGAAATACATAAATAAATAGATATTTTTTAAAAGGCATTTAATAACCATAACATATAAGTTGCCTTTCACAATTTGCATTGTGATGAGGGAACGGGTATCATAGATAGTGTATGGAAAGATGCTGAGGAAAGAGCCTTTTGTACTTCATTTGGGCATGTTAAAAAAAAATAAAGTAGCCAGGCGGTGGTGGTCCACGCCTTTAATCACAGCACTCAGGAGGCAGAGGCAGGCGGATCTCTGTGAGTTCGAGGCCCGCCTGGGCTACAGAGTTAGTTCCAGGAAAGGCGCAGAGCTATACAGAGAAAAACAGAGAAACCCTGTCTCGAAAAACCAAAATTTAAAAAAAAAAAAAAAAAGTGACTTTTATTTTAAACTGGAATTCACAGTGCAGCCCAAGGTGTGCAGAAACAAAGTGTCTGGTCTGAATTCTGTTCCTACCTCCCACCCCCCACCCCCATCTTCTTTACACCTCTGTTTCTGAAACTTAGTTGGAAGGCTCCAGGTCTGCAGTAGGGCTGTCCAGAGGATCCCTGTCTGTACCCTCGCTCTCTTCACCATCCTTTTGGGGTGCAGAAGGAAAGACTTGGGACCATTTCTCTGGTCTCTCACATTACCACACGGAAGGTGACGTGACATTCACAAGGTTCCATAGAAGGAACCTGTGACCCCTTACCAACAAGGTGTTTGGAACCCCAGAACTGCTGCCCTGGAACTCATAAGAGATCTGCTTGTCTCTGCCTTGGGAGTACTAGGACTAAAGGGGTGTGCCACACCCCGTGAGCTATTCTATTTTAGAGACAAGTGATGTCCGTGGTAGTTGAGACTATAGCCTTTGCTTGTGTTTATGTGACTCTCCTGGTGCGCTGTAAACAGGGGCACACTCGAAAACCCCAGGGTCTTAGAGTGTACATTGCACTGGCCAGCACAAGAAGAGTGTTGGTTTGAAGTTTTGGAGTATTCTAGCCAGCCCTTGTCTGCAAAAGGCCTCTTGCTGTGTGTGTGTGTGGCCTACTCTCCCCGCTTCCTGATCCACCAAAATCTAGGCTCTGCTGCCACCTTTCCCACTCAGGTGTAAAGGTTGATAAGAGACGTGTTTCTCATTTGCATAAGACACTGTGCCACACCTTGATATCAAAGAATAAAATCTCTAATTGGGCTTCCTGGGAGCCCACCATTTGTGATAGTTTAGAGCTCAAAGGTTTTCCTGGAGAAGGTGAGAGTTATCAGTGACCCTCTAGCACCCTTTCTTCTTGTTTTTCTTGGTTCTTTTTCAACTATTGTATTTGGAGATACAATCCTGGCTTCAAATCCCACTGAGTCATCCAGGGATCTGAGAGACAAAGGTAAGCTGTCATCAGTCAACAGTGAGAGAAGGAAAGAAACTCCAAATCATTTTCCACCCTTTCCCATTCCAGGAATTAGTGAACTCACGGCCCTTGTTCTCACGTAGCACGGAAGGAAAGTCTGAGGGCTTAGGTCCCGTGGAATGGAACATTCAAGTTCACAATGATTTCTCAGTGTAATAATATCTACAGTTATTATTTTATTGATGTGTAGACTGGTGGGGAGGCAGAAGAGGTGCCTGGGGGCTAAGGACCCTTGCTGTACTTCCATAGAACCAGAGTTTGGCTCCCCACCTCCCCCAATAGCCTGCCCCTCACATGTCAAGTGGCTCACAATCACCTGTAATTCCAGTGTCAGGGGATCTCAAGCCCTTTTCTGAACTCTGCAGGTACCTTTAAACACACACACATACACACACACACACACACACACACACACACACACATTTTGAATGTTAAAAACTGAAATATTTTTTAAAGCTAGCCTTATTTCAACTCAGCATTTGCAGTTTAATCTGTAGCTCAAGTCTTAGTGGTAGGCAATGTATCAGAAAGACAAAAGTTCATCTAAATTACCCTTTTCGGTATGCTTATTAGCGCATATATTTTGACATGTCTCTGAGTATTCCCAAAGTATACCTGAATTCTTATGGGTTTAAATAAATCCAGCTATTTAATTTTACATTTATTTTATGTATGTATGTATGTATGTATGTATGTATGTATGTATGTATGTATTGAGACGTGGTCTCACTGGATAGCCCTGGGTAGAATTCACTGTGTAGACCAGCCTGCCTTGGAACTCACAAGAGATCTGTTTGTCTCTGTCTCTGGAGTGCTGGGACTAAAGGTGTGTGCCACACCCCGTGAGGTATTTTATTTTAGAGGCAAGTGATTTTGGTGGTAGTTGCAACTATAAAATTTTCTTGTGTGTATGTAATTCTTCTGGTTTAGTATAAACAGGGGCACACTTGAAAACCCCAAAGTCTTAGAGTATACATTGCACTGGCCAGTTCTGAATTGGTGGTCACCAGGGCCAATATTATGTTTTCATTTCTGCACTAGTTTAAGAAAGAATCGTATTTGTCCGGTTATGTCGTCCCAATGGACAGGAGAGCAGTCTCTTTGGCAGTCACTAACAATGACGGTGGCCCAGCGACTTCACCAGGGGAAGTAACAGGATGCTTTTCCTCAGGTAGCCTTTAGTTTCTTGGTTTTCCTCACAGCTGGGTTGCTGTGATGCCTGAAAAAAAAAAAATGTAAGAGAGGGAAAGGGAGAGAATTGTGTCCTTTGCTTATGATGCCTTGCTTTTTCAGGCATCTGCAGCCGGAAAAGACCGTTAATATGCAGTGTGCACCTCGGGTGGTGTGCATGTTAGGAAACGTTACCTCTTTCAACGAGACAGGCAGGTAGTTTTCTATTTCAACTATAGATAATATAAAGTACTCGTTCTCCTGCCGAGACACAACCGGCATCTATTGTTTAAAAATGTTTTCTAAGAATTTGGGTTGCTCTTTTCTCTTTGGAATCCGTGTGCCAAATGACAGGGACCTATATCTTATTTTTCTCTTTTCTTCTGTGAAACCCAGAAAGACACATGAAAGAATCAGACTTTCCTTAAGGGGACTTAGCGCGGTTATTTTTAATAATTCATACGCACACATATATTCCCGTGTGCATATAGTCTCCCCGCCCCCCGCTTCACTAATGTGAAATCAGTAGATAAACAACGGAAAGCCACTTTCCCGGTGGGTGAAATTCTAATAGGTTTTTCGCCGCAGAGTCAAAAAGCCAGGAGCCTTACGCACTGTCCCTCCGGGCCAACGACTCACCTACTGCCCATCGCCTCGCCAAGCGCTCTCGCCTTCTGTAAAAGTTGCTGTTGTGATTACCCGGGGTCTGAGTTTGCCAGCCCAGTTCTTGAGCCCTGGAAGGGAAACACGATCGGTTCTCCATGACAATAACCAGAAATCTGCCTGGAGCCGCGCTCGATTTGCTCCCGGCTCCACACCTTGCCATGCGGCTCGGATTTTTTACTTCAGATTCCCATTTTAAGGGACAAGCTACCTCGAATGTCAAATGTGAAGTTTCTGCATGAAACGTCTTCCGAGTCCATCTTTCGTGGTCTAAGGCGGAGGGAGGCGCGACAGGACTCCCCACAGTGTAGTATGGCAGGTCCTGGGCAGGTGGCTTAAATAAATTGCTAGGCGGGTTTGGACCACCTGTCTGGTGGTCTCTGGGTCTTTGTCCGTCCTGCCTTGCTCCGGGCCCGCGCGCTCCTGCATCTGGCCGGCAGGTGGCGCGGTTGGTTCACGTAGAGCCGCTGCCCCCGCGGTTTGCAAGGTGCCTCCACCTCCCCGGCACCGCTCTCGGGCTGAGACCCAGACCTGCAGGAGGAAAACCCGGCCCGGAAGGGAGCCAAAGGAGGGGGCGACTTGAGGGGAGTCAGGGAGACGCGTCCTTTGGAATCTCAGTCCTCCAAATGCCTGGGGACCCAGTTGCATCCCGGGCTCAGGCTGAGCTGCTGTCTCCGGTGGGCGCTCAAGTGGCTTCTCCCGTGGCCTGAGCATCGGAGGAC
>CABHPP010131111.1:955-26019 GCA_902168425.1 Peromyscus attwateri
GTGCACATGCTGCTCATGCATGTTTTAGTGCCACCGTGGTCTGGAGTGCTTGAGACACGGCTTAAAGTCTGGTGGAGCACTTACTTGCCTAGCATGCATAAAGCCCTGGATTCTAACCCTGGCATGGTGGATAGACCTAATGTGATGGTGGACACCTGTAATCCTCTCACTGGGGAGGTAGAAACAAGAGGATTAGGAGTTGATTAGCTACATCATAAATTCAAGGCAGCCTGGAGTACATGAGAGCTGGCTCAGGTTCCACCTAGGCACTAATTCTGTGAACCAGCCCTGCCTCAGTGTCTCTACCAGGCAGCCCCACTCTCCCTGTGGCCCAGTAGCGCAGAATACCCATTTTGCAGATTGGCAAGTCTGGGGAAGCCAGTGTGGAATGTGGGCTGGAGCTTCCTGTTGGATCAGATCCAGGAGCCCATGTGTTTTTCCCTGCCCTAGTGTGTGGGGGGTGGGGGGGCGGGAGGAATCTGGGGGCTTGTGTTGGGGAAACTCTCCCAGCCAGGGCCACTTTCTCTGTGCTTCTTTCAGCTCTGTTTAAAGGAGTCGGTCCTCCCTGGCTGGAAATCTCCTTGAAGAACACAAGAAAGAAGGGCTTATCCCCACTGTCCACCTCTGTCCTTTGTCCATCCAGACGCCTCTAACTTTTAAAATGGAAGGACAACAGTTAGGAGGCTGGGCTCTACACCCTGTGAGTTCCGTAGAGGGCTGGCTAGAAATGCCGAGTTTGGGACCAGGACTGCACTTGAGGCCTCTCTCTCCCGAGTCCCCCCAAGTCTGCCGTCAGGCTGCCCTCTCCACCCTACCTTCTTCACATCGTCTGCCCTGGGGCTGCCATCCCTCTTGCAGGCCTTACACTAGAAGTGTTTGTTTCTCTGCTTTTCTTTAGCTCTGTAGATTGATGGAAGCTCCTGGGCTTCTGACAGCCAGTGTGGCAGGGCGAGCTGGCTCTCTTTCCTTGTGACTCCCCCCCCTCCCACGGTTATGAGGCTCAATGACAGGGCAGGAAATCTGCCCTTTAAGATTCGTGACTGCCTGACTAGGAGGTATATAAGGCCTGCAGTCACTAGCTGAGGACAGGCACCCCATCCCTGCAGAGCCCTCCCCAGAGCACCGGATGTGGCTGTTGACAGACATAGTGTGAACCAAGTGGGGACATTGGGGTGCCCCGCCCGCTCTGCAGTTAAGACATATTTAGGGGAAGTGGACCACGGGTGGTTTCCTTGATGGGCCACAGACCTTTCTTCATCCAGTCCTCGCCTCGCTGCCTGGTGTTCCATTTGCAGGTGATGACACACATCCAGGATAAGAAGTCCCCAGGTAACGAAGGCACCCCTGAACTAGGTCCCCTGGCTCCACAGCCAGGGCTGGCCTGACTTGGGTACATGGAAGGCTGCAGTCTATCATGGCCAATCCTATGTGGCAGATAACTTCTGCTTCTGGCCACCCCTACCAGCCAGGACCCTTTGTGATGAAGTTCTAGTTTAGTAAAGCCCTGTGCTGGTGGGCCACTGTGGGTGCTGCTCCCGGGCCCCCCCCCCCCGCCACCTCCTCTCTGTCTGGCTGCGACCAGGCCGGTGGCAGGTGGTGAGGGTGGGCCTCCGCTCTGCCAGCTCAGCTGCAGAATGCAGAAGTTGTGACTCTAAATTGAGGACTGGGAAGTGTTGGCTGCCTGGCATCCTGGGGAAGAGCCCTGGGGCTGGTCAATGTCTGCCCAGCCATGTCTACCACAGCTCCAAAACCCCATGTCCACTTCCCTGGCCAGGGGGATAGTGTATGTCCACATTCCAGAATTCTGAAAAGGCAAAGGGGGGGGTGGACCATGATTAATCTGTGAAGTCAGCTTCCTTCAGTCCTACCCTGATGTCTGGAGACAGCTGGTGCTTCATGAAGAGAGACAAGACCCTGGAACCAAGAGTTCAAATTATGGCCAGGTGGTTGTGGCACACATCAATCCCAGCACTCGGGAGGCAGAGGCAGGTGAATCTCTGTGAGTTTGAGGGCAGCATGGTCTACAGAGTAAGTTCTGGGACAGCCAGGGCTGCACAGAGAAACCCTGTCTCAAAAAAATAAACAAACAAATCAAATTATGGCTGTACCAGTGACAGCCAGTGACCAAAGCCAGTGAGAGCTAGCTCAGGGTTGCTGGTCTTCAAGCTTTCGTGACAAGCATTTTACCAAGTGAGCCAGCTTCTCTCTCACTGGCCTCCGTGTCCCTGTTTAAGGACAACATTGCTGCCCCTGCTTCATAGCCTTTTGCTATAATTTGTGGCTGTGCATTAGCACATTTGTTTGTACCTTGATGGGTGAATCTACGCCTCTTGCTAGAGATGTGGATGCTTTCCAGATTCTTGCTGTCCCACTAAGCTCTGAGGTGAACATTCTGCTTACAGGAATGGAAGTAGCATCGTGGTGTGTACCACATAAGCCCTCACACTTACCAGACTCCATCTAAGAAGGCTTGGCTATCACTACAGCCTGGGGAGTCCCTTTTCTACCTCAAGAGATACGGGTTTTCATCATCATCATCATCATTAGTTGTGCATGCTGTGATGGAACCCAGAGTCTTGATGTTAGGCGAGTGCTGTACCACAAAGTGACAGCCTTATCTCATTTTTTCTTTTAATCCTCAGCCACCTTGGTGCTGGAGAGGTGACACTGTGGTTAACAGCACTCGCAGCTGGGCCTGGTGGCTCACACTTTTAATCCCAGCACTTGAGAGGCAGAGGCAGAGCGGTTCTCTGTGAGTTCGAGGCCAACCTGGTCTACAGAGTGAGTTCCAGGACAGCCAAGGCTACACAGAGAAACCCTGTCTTGAAAAACAAACAAACAAAAATTTCTGAAAAAGTAAACCTTGCTGAGGGAAAGATCAGCTGTCATTCAAGTTTCTTGGCTTGCTATGTGGTGAGCATGTTTTGTGGCTGCTAACCATTGTATTTCTTGTATTCCTTGCTTACACATTAGCTCAATTTTAAAAGAAAATTATATGTTTAACTCTCATTGGGAAGATCTCTTTGCAAATCAAAGAGTTTGGAGTTTTTACTTTCTAAATATCTTTCCTAATTTTGTTTATCTGAGTTAATGTTTATCTTTCTGTTATTAGGAGGTAATGCATCACTTTTCATGTCTGTCTGTCTCTCCTCCTCCCTCCCCCCTCCTGCCTTTGGAACAATGCTTATCTAATCATTGTGTATTGTCATATTGTCTTGTCACAATCCTCAGACCCTATAGATTTTATTCTCTTAAGGTCAGCCCCGCTCTGGAGGGCCTCCTGGGGGGCTATGGTAGTGCCTCTTTGCCTTCTGATGACCGCACCCCAGCCTCACAGACACCTCTTTCTCCAGGCACCTGTGCTCAGCTCCATCCGCCCCCTCGAGGGACCTTGCAAGTTGTCCGTGGAGATGGCACCTCACTGGGGACTGTGCTCATGTTCCACTGTCCCTCTGGACACCAGATGGTGGGGTCTGGTCTCCTCACTTGCGCCTGGAATGGGAGCATCGCTGACTGGTCTTCAGGAAGCCCTGTGTGCAAAGGTAAGCCCCCACCCCAGAGATGCCCCAGCTCAGCTGCTGGTGGGGTGGTGAGGTGGGGACCCCAAATACTGTCACATTGAAGGTAGTTGGTGTCCAGTCATAGCCTGTTCCACATTGAGGATTCTCTTCGCAATGTTGCCTGCTGTGACGACTGAGGACCCATATCAGACCCAGGGCTGGCTTCAATCCTGCCGCTGCCCTGGCCCCTGATTGGTCAATAGTGAAGCAGTCACTACTCACTGTCATCTGTGAAATGGGGAAACAAATCCTACCCACTTCCTTACCCACTCTCCCTTCCTTCATGAATGCCTCAGGCAACCCCTGAAGGGTGTTCTCGGTGCCAAGAATTCTAGGAATTGGGAGTACAGAGAGCCAAGATTGTGCCAGCCCTGGATCCTGTCTCAGGGAAGGCAGACACACTTTCTAGTTATCTAGTTGTTGTGTAGCACAGACAGAACCTGTTTTGACTGTCCAGTGCCCCCTGTGGCCTTTTCCTAAGTGAAGGCTGGTATGTTATGTTAGAGCCCTGAATCGAATTAGTTTGCTGCTCGTGTGTGTATATGTTGCAGGACTTCTCAGAGCCTTTAACGTCCTGGTATTGGCTCAGTCTCTTGATGAGGGTGCCTGGAAGAGAGACTGAGATCCCAAAATGGCAGGGCTAACCTGTCAACGTCATAACCCAGGTGGTGGCAAGGTGTCCCAGGAATGAGCTCTATGGTGTTAGGCCCCTGTGGCAAAGGGCACACCCTTGCATCTTGTGGATGATTCTTAGCTGTTGTCCTCCATATCACAGCTCTTTATCTACCATTGGCCAGAACATGGCCTGTCTCTGAGAGCTAGAGTCTAAATTCTAGATGGTCAGCATCCAGTCAGGGGGCTGAGGTTGGCCTGGGGACCTGGGCTATGCCAGCTGTAGGTGTATTATGCATATACAGTTTATACAGTTATTTGTATGTCCCAATTATGATCTTGAGGTCATTTTCAAAGAATATTCCTGATGATCTAGTGGAACATGTTCTCAGTGACTGCAGAGGTCACACAGCTGACCCTGTGTAAGCCATTTCCATTGTCTTTCCCACTTTCAGGCAGATGAGCTGAGAGGGCCCCTGCAGAGTTTTTCATTGGGCATTGTAAAAACTGATGCGGCCTCTGCTGGTGCCTTCTGTAGGCAAGGCTGCAGTGGGTGGGGGCCGGGGGCCTCCAGATTGTCCTCCTTGTTAGAACTTACCCAGTTTACTGTTCTGTGAACTGCTGTGGACCCTGCCAAACCCAGCTCAAACACCCCCTACTTGAGAATGTCTTCGCTGATAAATCCCTTTAAATATATTCTTTGCAAATCTGGAGCCTTGAATACCTTCCCCCAAAACGGAGCTCACTGTGGGCCCCACCCTCACTTCCCTGGGCCTGGCAGGTCAGGGTCCACTGTGCCAGGAGCTGGTGGTTTTCTCCCTCTAGCCATACCACCACATGAGACCTTCGGCTTCAAGGTGGCAGTGATCGCCTCCATTGTGAGCTGCGCCATCATCCTGCTCATGTCCATGGCCTTCCTCACCTGCTGCCTCCTCAAGTGTGTGAAGAAGAATGAGCAGCACCGTGCTGACAGGTACAAGGGCAGCTGACCTTCCAGGGGGTGGGCCTGGGTTAAGGTTGCTTACCACGCCCGCCAGGCACCCTGGGGCAGTGTCTGAGGGTTCCACAGGCCCCATCTGTCCTCATGGGTACAGCCACAGTATGTGGCTGTTGGGATTCTAAGGCATATAGCCGGTCTGTGAAGACATGGGACATTGTGCATGTGTGCGTGTGTGGTCTTTCTGTATTTATGTCTGTGTGCATGTGCAGTTGGTCATGGATGAACGTGGGTGCATGCACGTGGAAGTCACAGGACAACCTTGGGCGACTGTCAGAGATTCTCCTTTCTCTACCTCTCGTCTCCCTCTAGGAATGCTGGGATTACAGACACTTACATTACGTGTCCAGCTTTTTACGTGAGTTCTGGGGATTTGAACTCATGTCCTTATGTTGCACGGCAAATGTTTTTCCCCGCTGAGCCATTTCCCTGTCTACATACAGGGAGCACTTAGTGAACCTGCACACACATATTGTCTATTGTGTTAGTGACATTTTGGGCTGCCACAGATGGATGCTCCACACATCAGGTGGGCATCATGTCTTCGCAGACTGTGGGTCTAGGATTACAGGTGTACACCACCACACCTGGCAGTAATTGACTCCTTGTTCACATTGTTTCATGGTGTTAAAACATAAATTACTCACTGTTAAGGGTGCTATTGGGGTAAGTGCGACAGCGCACGGGTAAAAGGCCCCGTTGTCAAGTCTGAGGACCTGAGTTCTGTTCTTGGAACCCACATGGTAGAAGGAAAGAACTGACCCACACGTAGTCCTCTGACCTCCACGTGTGGCTTGTGGTACCTGTACCTCCCACCACAAAATAAAAAAGTAATTTAAAAAATTAAGACCCTGTATATGCTGTTCAGCACTGCAAAAATAATGAACAGCAAACTAATTTTTTAAAAGCATGCAATGTTCAGCAGTCAGCACTGCCTCAGGCTAGAAATTTCCACCTCGTGTTTGCTAAGTTTCTTTTCACTGGAGCCTACGTGCTTTTCCCCGTCCCTGGCTGTCACATCCAACAGCACAGGTGTCCCGTTCCCACGCCTGAAGTGTCCTGCTGTGTTCACTGGGCCACTGCCACCCAGAGCCCAGATGGGCCGTGTAGAGGTATTTCTGCGTGTGCGCAGCTGGGAGATGAGGCGCCCCTCAAGGCTCTTCATCCTGAACTCTCTCCTCCAGGACGGCACAGCTTTGGTACCAGCTGAGAGGCGAGGACCTGGAGACGGTACAAGCCGCCTACCTGGGCCTCAAGGGACACAACTACAATAACAGCAGCAGCGTCGGCGTTGGCCGTGGTGGTGGTGGTGGTGGTGGCCACGGTGGCTCCGGTGGCGGCGGCGGCGGCGGCGGCGGCGGCGGCAAGCCAGGGATTCGGCACAGCCAGGCCCATGACAACCACAGCTTCACCACGTGGGTTCCCAGGTCACAGGCTGGGGGTGTGCTTAGGGGTACCCTTTCCCCAACCCAAGCTCTGCCAGGTCCTGGGACATTGGCTACACCACATTCTGGGGACCCAGATGTACCTCTTTCTCTGGTGCCTCAACTCCCAACCCCAAAGCTGTTCCAGCGCTCTGCCCTGACTGACATCCTAGCCCTCCCAGTTGCTCTATCTGGTGTGATCACCTTGAGTTTAAACTCAATGGGATGAGGAAGCTGGCAAAGATCCTGTGCCCTCCCACTGTGCTGTCTGCTCTGCCAGAGTTACTGGTCTCCTTCCTTTCGGGTTTCCACATTCCCTCACTTTCTCTGTCTCCTAGTGCCCGGCAGGCAGCAGCTGTGGCTCTCTCTCTTGACACACTTTATATTTTTTAATGAACTAGTAAAAGCACAGTCCTTCTGTCTGTCTCTCTGTCTCTCTGTCTCTCTGTCTCT
The DNA here is from genome assembly GCA_902168425.1 of Peromyscus attwateri. NCBI lineage: Eukaryota > Metazoa > Chordata > Mammalia > Rodentia > Cricetidae > Peromyscus > Peromyscus attwateri. Next base: position 8,002 of record CABHPP010131111.1, read on the forward strand.
CTCTCACACATACACACACACACACACACACACACACATACACACATACACACAGACTCATGTAGCCTAGGCTGACCGCAGGCTTGCTGTGTAGCTATAAATGACCTTGAACTCCTTGTCTGCCTATCTTCACCTTCCAAATGCTGGAATTTTGCTGCTGTTGTGAACTGTAATATAAATACCTGGTTTTTAATGGGCTTAAGTGACCCCTGTGACCCACTGGTTGAAAACTGCTGTTCTGGTGGTTTGAATGAGCAATGTCCCCCATAGGCCCCACCATACTTGGTCTGTGCAAATGCTAGGGATTGAATTCAGGCTTTGTGCATGCTGGGTGAGCACTCTTATCAACTTAGTCATGTCCTCAGCCCTGAGACATGCCTTTTCTGACTCTAGAATCTGGCTACCTTGATGGTAGGTGGAGTAGAAAACACCCCCAGGGTTGCTGTTGGTATTGGTATGTCTGCCTTTGCACTCAGCATCTGGCCTCTGGGTACTTTAAACAGACAGGCTTCTGTCCTTTGTGCTATGGACTCCTGAGGTTCAGGCTGGAGGTCTCATATAGACGCCCTGTCCTAAGTATGGTTTATTACTGTGGTGAAACATGGTCAGAAAGCAGGTTTTGGAGGAAGGGGTTTATTTGGCTTACACTTTCACATTATAGTCCATCACTGAAGGAAGTCAGGACAGGAACTCAAATAGGGCAGGAACCTGGAGGCGGGAGCTGATGCACAGGCCATGCAGGGGTGTGGCTTACTGGCTTGCTCACTCTAGCTTGCTCAGCCTGCTTTCTTATAGAACCCAGAACCACCAGCCCAGGGATGGCACCACCCACAATGGGCTGGGCCCTCCTACATCAATTACTAATTAAGAAAATGCCTTAGAGCCAAGATCTTATGGAAGAATTTTCTCAGTTGAGGCTCCCTCCTTTGAGATAACTCTAACATGTCAAGTTGACATAAAATTAGACAGTACAAGCCTAGCATGGTGGTGCACACCTTTATCCCAGCACTTGGGAGGCAGAGGCAGGTGGATCTGAGTTTGAGGCCAGCCTGGTCTGCAGGGTACAAAGTGAGTACCAGGACAACTAGGACTACACAGAGAACCCTGGATGGAAAAACAAAACAAAAACACAGTTAACCAGCACAGACATGTTCTCCCTTTGGTGTCTCCACACTGAATTGTGAATTCTCACCGGGGGTCTTCCATGCAGGGTTATGTCAGTTATTTTTCTGTTGCTGTGATTAAAAATACCATGATCAAAAGCAACTTCAGGAAGAGAATTTGACACCAGAGGTAGCCAGAATAAGAAGCTGAGAGGTCACCTCTCAACCGCACACGGCAAGCGGAGGACAGACTGGAAGTGGGGAGAGGCTGTCAACTGTCAGAGCCTCCTCCAGCAAGCTGCACTTCCAAAGGTTCCATACCCTCCAAATGGCGCCACCTACTGGGCACTAAGTGTTCGAATACAGTCCGGGACACTGCTCATTCAAACCGCCAGAGCAGCCATTCTCAACCTGTGGGTCACAAGACCTCTGGGGGTCCAATGACCCTTTCAAGGGGTCACTTAAGACTATCAAAAAACACAGATATTTACATTACAATTCACAACAGCAGCAAAATTACAGATATGAAGTAGCAATGAAAGTAATTTTATAGTTGGGGGTCACCACAACATGAGGAACTGTGTTAAAGGGTTGCAGCATCAGGAAGGTTGAGAACCACTGCAGCAGAAGGTCAGAGACTGCCAGGGAGGAGCCTATGGTCTCTGAGCTGAGGTTGAGTTCTCTAGGTCCCTCAATCATCGGGCTATGACGGGGTTCCCACCTATGAGCTCAGAGGCCACAGTGATCCCCTGGATCTGCTGTGATGTGGGGGCCACCAGAAGAGTGACTTTGCTCATTGACTTGCGAGTCCAGTGTGTCTTGCAGAGGAGCCACAGTGGCTCTTAATTCTTCTTTCTGTGTTAATTTCATTGCTATAGTTTCATAGTGAACTCAAATTCTTTTTGAGAAAAAAAAAATAGTTTTTTGAGTCAGCACCTCATAACCCAAGATACCCTCAAACTCATTATGTGGCTGATCACGAATCTGAACTCTGGATTCATCTGCCTTTACCTCCCAAGTGCAAGGAATATAGGCATTTAGCACCACACCCAGCAAGAAAATTTAACAAATACACGACATGTCCCAGAGGGCCACCCTCTCCCCTCCTCTCCTCTCCCCTCCCCTTCCCTTCTTGGCTCTGGTGACTTACTTGGCAGAAGGAGCCCTGACTCACTGTGTTCAGTTCCTTCTGATGCTTTTTTGTTGTTGCTTTTGTTTTTGTTTTTTTTGTTTTTTTCTCTGTGTTGTTTTGGTACCTGTCCTGGATCTCGCTCTGTAGACCAGACTGGCCTTGAACTCACAGAGATCCACCTGCCTCTGCCTCCCGAGTGCTAGGATTAAAGACATGTGCCACTGCCGCCCAGCTACCTTCTGATGTTCTTTGAGCTCATCTGCACTCTGGGTACTTGGTGCAGTTCATTGTCCCACAGCTCACCTGAGGCAGCAGGGCCCCTGCCTCTGGCCTCTTGGCTTCTGTGTGGGGTCGGGGCTTCTCCACACCTCAGCAGCCTTGTTTGTCCTGCAGGAATCAAGGGGTTCTCATATTCCACACTGTTTAGATGACCCGATTCTAGGTCTGTGACTCTGCCCTGGGCTCATTGGAGAGCTCAGCCAATACTGGCCATCACTGTTATTATTACATCTATCCTTCTTGTGTAGGAGAGGAAACTGAGGCACGGAGATGGCCACCTCTATGGTTCCATGTCCCATATGATGTATCAAGCCTGATGCTTGCACAGAAAGTATCCATTTTCCTGTCTCATCATGTCATGTCAGAAACTGGCTGTGCCTTCAGGCTTTCCTCTCGATGACAGTCCTGTTCACCATGGTGTTCTGGGGACTTTGAGTTTTATTCTTTTTTGGGGGGGGGGACTGGGGATTGAACCCAGGGCCTTGTGCTTGCTAGGTAAGCGCTCTACCACTGAGCTAAATCCCCAACCCAAGTCTTATTCTTGATTCTTTGTCTGGCTTGGAGTTCTGTTGTTTGGCAGGCTGTTTTTTAATTCCTGGGCTTAAGGGTTCCCCCTGACTCAGCCCCCTGAATAGCTAGAACTATAGCTGTGTGCCTGCTTGGTTATCTTTCTGAGGCCGCATCTTTGGGCTAATCCTAAGAGTGGATTATGTAAGGTCAAGTAGTCTGAGTGGTTTTTGTCCCTCACAAGTTAGTTCAGGCAATTCTTGAGAGGAATGTTGATCTCAGGAACTAATGATGTGTGGTTTGGTTGAGACTGTGAAGGCTAATGCATTTCCTTTTATATAGTCAGGTTGCCTAGGCTGGCTTCCAGATTTCTCTGTTGCTCCTACCTTGTGGCATTCCCTCTGCATTATAGTTGAAGGAGACCCCCAAACAGGGGGGCTTCCTCCTGGACCCTGGATTAGGCACAAATCACACCCAAACACCTGTTTACACACAGAGAGCCTTTATTAAGCAGGGAAGAAAAGTTAAAGTGGCTGCTTTCTGACTCAGGCAGAAAAACAGAAGCAAATGACCTTGCAGGTGTCATTTTTAAGAACAGAAAAACGGGGAGGTCTGTGTTAGAATGGGCTAGGAGATAAGGACAAGGAAAAGGGTGAAGGGATATTTGTCCCAGAGGGACAAAGGACTGCCTCTGGATAGAAGAGAGACAGATATGGCACATAGGCATATGGCAGTTTATAAAGGTAAAGGTCTGTGTTAGGATGGGGTGTTTAATTTTAATTGGGTGTGTTAATTGGGTGAACCAAAGGGGGCTACTGATTACTGATTTGGTGGTCAGCCGCAGGAGAAGGAAGTACCAAATAAGGGAACAGACCTTGGTGGATAACTTTAGAAATGTAATCTAACAGTTTTTAGCAAGGCAGAGGGAATGGGGAGAAGAGCAAGGCCTGCCAGAGCCATGCTCGCCATGCTCAGGCTGGCCAGAGTCCCTTCAGTAGTGCTGTTACCAGATCCTCATGTGGGATGGGAAAACCGAGATGCTGTTTGGGGGTGGAGGGACCTGGTATTCTGGACCAGACACCTGCAGTTTCAGTGGCTGAACTGTGAGGCCCTGGAACTCCTGGGGCCACATGTCTACTTGTCCTTCCTTCATGGACACCAGCTATTAGACCTTGGAGATTTTACTACAAATGCTCAGTACATAAGGGTGCTCACAGAGTTGTGTAGGGAGTTATGTTCACCTCCCTGTTGTGTGACAAAACTTCCTGGGAAGACATAGCACACATCTACTCAAACCAGATGGGATCCCATGACGGACCAAAGTACAGACACCACCAAAGTCTAATTTGGTGAACCAGTGAGTTTTATTGGGGTTACTTACAGGAACAGAAATGACTCAAAGGCAGCTGCATCACCAAGGCCCACATGGGTGACAGCTCACAAAAGCTGGGAACCTGGAGCATACTGCACAGCCTGCAGGGACTTTAATAGGTTGAGAGTCCTTTCCAAGTGATCTGGTCTAAACCTCTTCCCAGAAGCTCAGCTGGTTTCTGCTTCTTCTAGACAGCTGGTCTGGTCTCAGAATCTTCTTTGCAACTTTTCTTTTCTGAGAGTCTTTGCAGCTCACCTTCCTTCTATCTGAGGGGTTCTCTCAGATTTTGTTGTTTACTCTGGCAGGGAGGGGCCTAGTGGATCTTGTCAGTTTCTGGGACTTCCTGAAGCTCTTTTGAGTTGTTTATCTTCCAGCTTAAGGACTTCCCTGCAAGATGAAATGCTTTAGTCTTAGACTGTCACACAACACTCCCAGGGAGTGGGAAAGCCCTGGGTGACATGAATACCCTACCTGGAGGGAATCATCACGAGATAGAGGATGCTGGCTTGGGGGCTACTCCAAGAGTCAGCGCTAGTGATGCTGAGGCAGGTGGGGCCTTCCTGGAGCTCTCAGCCCAGTAGTAGGGCTCAGAAAGGGCTCTATCTGGCCAGGCACCTAGCATGGAGGAGGCTCATAGCCCTGATCTTCAAAGCCCCTGGCCTTGGGTTCCCAAGAAGAAGGGTGCTCTAGGCCTGGCGCCATATTGCGTGGGTATTGAGCCTGCCCTAGATCTTGCTGTTGGCACATACACTATAACCAGCATTGCCATTATGTGTGATGCTGTCCTAAATTCTTACAGATGCTTGCTGCCTTCCTAAGTGAAGGTGCTGAATTTTCCCCATTTATTATAAGGTTAAAAAAATGTATGTTGGCTGGGCATGGTGGCACACACCTTTAATCCTAGCACTCTTTAGGCAAAAGGATCTCTGTGAGTTTAAAGTCAGCCTGGTCTACATATCTAGCTCCAAACAGCCAGGGCTACTTAGAGATGTCCTGTCTCAAAAAAAAAAAAAAGAAAAAAAAAGAAAAGAAAAGAACGAAAGAAAGAAAGAAACTCGTGCTGGGGGTTGGGAATGTGTTATAATAGCTGAGCTGACAGAGGGCTTGTCTAGCATACATGAAGCCCTGGGTTCAATTCCCAATACTGCGTAAACTGGGCTTGCTACCACACGCCTATAATCCTAGCACTTAATTATTTCATTCACTTATTCACAAAACCACTAGACCATTGCTTAATTTCTGCTACCTGTAGTTTTCCTGGTAGGGAAGTAAAGGTAGAACATTGATCTGGAAATGTTTCTGGGAGGTAATGCTAAAAGTAACTGCTCAGGAGAGTCCATCAGTGGGGAGGAGAGGGAGACAGAACCGTAAGAAAGGGACGTATGTTGGAAGAGGGGGGCAGCTAGGCAACCTGAAGAGAGCCTCAAGTATAGAAGCTGGAGATGGGAACGCGGCCAACAGGTGGACAGGGCCAGCTCTATTTGGCCTAGAGAATTGGCTTGTGTTTGGGGAATGAGGGAGCTGAAAGGGACTGAGGATATAGAAGGTAGGTGGCCCAGCTCCAGGCCCCCAAAGGGGACAAGCCCAGAAGGAGAGGTGGTGACATCTTTTTCCTGCCGAGACACCCCCAGTTCCTAGCCAGGCAGCTGGGCTCCTGTGGTTCTCCATACTCTGAAGCAGCCCCAGAAAGTTCCTTTTCTCTGGGAGCTGGGCATGAGGGAGCTGAGGTCCAGGAAGATGTTGCTCCTGTGGCAGGACTTTTGGCGGGGGGGGGGGGGGGGGGGGTGGGGGGTGGGGGTGGGGTGTACTTCTAGTAGAAGGAGATGGCCTCTTGGGCAGTAGTCTAGCCTGAGTCTATTAAGGTCCTGGATAAGTCCAGAAAAAAACCCAATCCTTCTCTTCCCCCAGAAAAAAAAAACCCATCCTCTTCTTCCCACAGAGACCTCAGCGACATCAGAGAGCAGGCTGGTGTGACCCGCAGCACGGACAAAGACCCCTGGACTTTCGGGATGGGGACTCGGAGCCCTGGTGGCCCCTCCAGCTCACCATGCACTTACGTGACGGTCCACCCAGTGAACTCTGCAGGGCCGGCCCCTGGAATGCCCACGAGGCCCAAAGTGTACCTTCCAGGGTGACCCCACCAGCCAGAGGCCTGCAACTCAACACTTGCCCAGCTGGAGATGGACCAGGGCAGTCACCTCCGTGTATAGAGAGCCCTTGGGAGCCAGCTGACATTAAAAGTTGGGGCCCCAGCAGGGAACTGTCTGTCCTGGAGGAGACCTCTGTAGCTGTTACAGGACCTGCTCATTGAACTGCTCCTGGGATGAGGTCCCAAAGAAGCTGCGCCATGACCAGAGTTCTTTTAAAGAGACTGAGAAATTTTAGCAGATATAGTTTTGCATAGTAGACTGTGATAATGTTAATAAAGTACTTTGAGCAATACAGATAGCCACCTCATCATGGCCTGGAGCAGGGACCCCCAGGACTTTCATCTGTAAATTACAGGTGAGAAAAAATAACACAAGGGGGGAGGGGTGCAGGTGCGGCTTGGTTGACAAAATGCGTGTCTAGCACGCAGAACAAGGAGGCTTCAACCCCTAGCACCACACAAACCAGGCAGCGTGGAAGGAGGAGGAGGTGAATTTCCAGATCATCCTCAACCACATACTAAGTTCAAGGCTAGCCTGGGCTACAGGAGACTGTCACTTTAAGGTAGAAACCACCGTCTCAACAGAATCTCAAACCTTGTTGTGATAAAACCTATCATGTGTTCTCAGCCCCTGGAGCTCTGTGCTTGTTGGAGACTTGGAGTCTCTTACAACTTGTAAGCTGCTGGGTACATGGGAGTCATGTTGAGCGCTGGTTACTCACAGGTCTGGGTTTGCTGCTGGCAGTCAGTGGAGACCTTCTGGGTCTCCCTTCCCAGCCCCCCAGTTTCCTCATAGCCTGGAGGCTGATTTCCAAGGCAAGTGTCCTGTGAGCTCCTGGTGGAGGCTCTTGCCTTTCAGCCTTCTGTCTTCAAAGTCACTTTTCTGGTTCCTATGGGCACTTGTACTTGTGTGTACATACATAATTTTAAAAAATTAGACATACTTGTAGCCTCCCACAATTTGAGATATGGCCTGTCTCCAGTCATTGAGAAAAGTTAACTGTCCTGTATCCTTCCTGGAGGAACAAAGACATGTTGGAACCATGAGTAAGAACCTGAAGAAGTAGGCAAGAGGAAGCTGGAGCAGTTGATCCTTGCCTGCTGAAACCATGGGTATATTTTCTTACATAAACAATAACCATATACATACCTGATAGAAGTCACACTGTCCCTCTGATGAATGGCCAATAATTTACATCATATATATTTTTTTCAACCTTAAAAGGGAAGCAGAGAGCTGAGGATGTATGTGGCTCATTAACAGAGTGTTTGCCTAGCAAGACCCTAGTATTGGTCCCTAGCAATACATAAACTGATGTGATAGTGTAGGCCTGTGATTGTAGGTAGCACTGGGAAGTGGAGACAGGAGGATCAGGAGTTCAGGGTCATCTTCAGTGCAGGGCTGCCTGGGGCTTGAGGAAACCCAGTCTCAAAAACAAAACAAAACAAAAACAAAAACAAAAAACAAAACAAATAAACAAATAAAAAAGGAGGGAAGGGGGAGAGCTGGCCTAGCTGGTGTTGGCACAAAAGTGAGGGTAGTACCAGCTACTTTGTAGATACACACACACACACACACACACACACACACACACACACACTGTAAATATATCCCAGCTAAAAGGACACCAGGTGTTTTACATTCTCAGGTGTCCCATCTGTGCACACCTGTGTCCTGATGTCCTCATCTGTAGATTTCCAGGGTCCGAATTCAAGTCAGTGGCATGTAGGCTGGCAGGGTCAGAAGTGCTGTCCCTGCTCTGTTGGTTGTGGAGAGCAGTGTTTTGAGGGTCCTGTGGCCTAAGCTTCAGGTCAGGTCTGCTTTGCTGCAGTGGATCTTGGTATTGGTCAGAAACGGCTCAGCTTTTCTCCGAACTTCAGTCCACCAACTTGGGTTTGGATAGACAGTGAAAGGCTCTGGGTCCCGCTAAGTTCCAGTCTTTATCTCCTGGTAGTAATCAAGATGGCAGAGGCTGGACACCCCTGTAATCTGGTGCATAAAATCTTTTAAAAAAGATTTAGTTGTTTTTTTTTTTAATGTGTATGAGCGTATTGTCTGCATGTATGTGAATGTACCATATGTGTACCTGGTGCCTACAGAAACCAAAAGAGATCATCGGGTCCCCCTGGAGCGAATTTACAGTTGTGAACTATGTGGGTGCCAGGAACTGAACCCAGGTTCTCTGCAAGAGCAGCAAGTGCTCTAACTGCTGAGCCATACTTCTGGTCCCAGCCTCTTTACTTTTTAGTTGAAGTCATTGTTTCACTAAGTGGTTTTCTAGCCTTGCATTTAAATCCTCCTGCCTCAGTTTCTCAAGTGGCTGGTATGAGTCACAAGTCACCAGGGACCTTACTGTTTGGTTTTTAGTTTGTTTTTGAGATGGGGGATCTTACTGCCTTACTCAGGCTGGCCTCCATTTTGTGTGCTCAGGAGACTGTCCTGCTTCAGTCTACCAAGTAGCTGGCACTATCCTCATTTGTGCGCCAACACCAGCTAGGCCAGCTCTCCCCCTTCCCTCCTTTTTTATTTATTTATTTATTTGTGGGTTGGTTTTTTTTTTTTTTTTTTTTTTTGAGACTGGGTTTCCTCAAGCCCCAGGCAGCCCTGCACTGAAGATGACCCTGAACTCCTGATCCTCCTGTCTCCACTTCCCAGTGCTACCTACAATCACAGGCCTACACTATCACATCCAGTTTATGTATTGCTAGGGACCAATACTAGGGTCTTGCTAGGCAAACACTCTGTTAATGAGCCACATACATCCTCAGCTCTCTGCTTCCCTTCTAAGGCTGAAAAACATCGCACCATCTGGATGAGCTGCTGTCTCCACTGGTTACCTGTGAATGGCCTCAGCCTCCGTTGCTGTGTGTGATGCTGCTGTGAACACCGGTGTGCCCACCTTTCTCTGAGACTCAGCTTTCAGTTCTTTTGTTTATCCAGAGAGTTGATAAACCAGAGCAGATCACTGGAAGCTCACCCGAACCCTAAGACCGTGGCCCTCAAACTTTGAATTCACAGTTGCCTGGCCTGCACACCCCTACATGATCTGCCAGTTACTTTCTGACCTCCTGTTGCTGGCTCCCTCACTGCTCCAGCTACACTGGCTGTCCCACAAATACAGAACAGCAGCTGTGGATCCTGCGTAGACTGTAGAACACTTCCCCAGTTATCCTGTAGCCTTCACTTCAGCCAGCTCCATACTCCGATGCAGTCCAGCGAGAGAACACGCGTGAGAATACCAAAGGCCCTGAGTTTGACTCAGGGCACCACATGTGCACTCGAGCACAAGACAGTAATCATTTATCCCTGCCGCTTGTGGGTGTATGAACTGACACTATGACCACCCCATGGTATGGTTAAAGGAAAGGTTTTTATTGTAGATGTGAGAGGGAACAGACAGAAGCATCTGGAAGAGTCTAAAGCAGAGAGAGAGAGAAAAAAGTAGACTGAACATGGCCAGCAGACTGGACCTGGTCAGAGCTATTTATGAAAGAGGAAAACAGCAGGGGAGAGAGAATAGAGAAAACGTGAGAGAAGGAGGAGAGAGAGAGAGAGAGAGAGAGAGAGAGAGAGAGAGAGAGAGAGAGGAGGAGAGAGGAAAGAGCATATGTGCCCATAGTGAGAAATAGAAGGCTTATATGGAGGATGAGTAGCTGTGGGAGGGAAGCCCATGAGCTGGATGGAGTTTTGAGCAGGGTAGGAGGAAAGAAGGGCTAGGATACTGACTGGCGTGGACTTTGAAATGTATAACAGGCACTTATGATACTGAAGGAGCCTGGAGGTCAGCATGAGCTGTGAGATGCTAATAGGCACCATGGATAGCCATATCTTCCTTCTGCCAGAGGTAAGGGAAATGACTCCTTTTGGTAGATGGGGACTAGCTGCACAAGTTCCTGAGGAATGCTGGCTTTTATCTAACCATCAAAAATCCTCCTATAGTCCAGGTTAAGTTAATTGGGCTACTGTTTAAGAGTCTGGGTTTTCTTTGGAACAACCATTCTAGCCTTTTGTTAATGAAAAGGGGTGATGTAGTCTCTTCTGTAACTGCTTCATAGCTGAAATTAGGACGTTGTTGGGGCCCAGGAAGGCTGGAGGGAGTCAAAGGCTGATAGGGGGAGGGGATGCAGGCTATGGCAGGGGACATTTGTCAGAAGCATCTCATTTGCTGACCCAACCTGAAGAGAGAGGGAGCCGTCTCATTGGCTGGACTGGTTTACACAGGTTTTCAGCAAGTCCAGGGGTTGTCAGTTCACACCTGGGGCTGACAGAGTGGCGGGCAGGCCATTTTGGAGCAGTTTTTAGGCCGCAGTAGATTCCTGAATGCTGTCTGTCAGCTGAGTGGAAATTTGCTGGGATAGACATACACGATAGGGACTGAAGGTAAAGTTAAGGGGCTTAGGGTTTTTTTGTTTGTTTTTTTTTTTTTTAGTTATTGTATTTGCATTGGTGTTTTGCCTACATGTGTGTCTGTATGAGGGTGTCAGATCTTGGATTTGGAGAAGTTGTGAGCTGCCATGTGGGTGCTGGGAATTGAATCTGGTCCCTCTGGAAGAGCAGTCAGTGTTCTTAACCACTGAGCTATCTCTCCAGCGCCTTAGAGGAAAATCTGTATCTCAGGTGTACAGTCCCAGTAGTTGTGGGTATGGAAGGGTCCCCTCAGGGACAGGCAGTAGGTGGGAAAGCTTACACTGCTGACTGACAGAAGAACTTCCCTGGAGTCGTTTGACCTGTGACAGGTGGATCCAAGTCATGACTCCCTGAAGCTTGTATGAGTTTTTAATGTTTACAAAAGGAGATGAAAGTTTTAGACATATTAGCATGACCACTGTCTATAATCTGCACTGAAATCCTCGTTGTAGAAAAGGCAGTTAACAATGTCTATAAACAGCTGGAGTAGACTCACACCTTTGAGTTGGCAAAAGCTTGAGGCCCCAAAATGATGGTTCTGGGTTAAAAGCATGAACACTCTTTGCTCTGTATAGAGGGCTGGATATATGTTTTCATATAAGTCTGTATTTAGAAAGCAACTAAAGGAAATTTAAAAATTTGAGCCTGTGATTATGATAATAGTAGCCAGAACTTTACCAAGGCTAGATGAATAGTTTAACATATTGATTAGTATGTTAAACTCTGAACTTTTGAAGTCTTAATATCATGTATCATCTTTAAGTCTCTTTTTTCCATATACCTTAACCACTTTCTTAGACCCTCACAACTTACATATACTTTAAACCTTTCTTCCATTCAATCATTTACCACGAAGACGTAAGTAGTTGGTTATTGAGAGCCGTCATTGAAAAGCAAGTTCCTTTAAATAAAGGAATAGTGAAAAATAAATTTTTAGTTAGTGATAGCAGCATAATAGCTTAAGTTTGTTTTTACATTGAAACCCATTTTGTGCATTTCTTTTTCAGTGTGAAGCCTGTTAGCAAGGTAAACCTGTCTGAGTCTGCCTTTCTCAGGAGATCTAGTAGTAGCTCTAGAAAGAGTAAGGCCTGAATTGTATGTATGAAATGGACCAGGCGGCTGCAGCCTTTGCGGGAGAAGCTGGCTAAGGTCTGCTTGCTGCTGCTAAACTGATAAAGCTACAGCTTGCCATCAGCACCATCACAGCATCAGCCTTCAGCCACCAGACCCAGAAGGTCTGAGAGATTTTTCTCTGGAGGAGGAACTTGGGAAAACTGACCTACCTTGGTAAGGCAGAGTAGGGCAGTAAATCCAGTGTGTCCACAGTTTGGGCAGGGCCCTTGCCGCAGACGAGGCATGGGGCAGTTCTTTGCCTGGTGGTCAGCATTACCACAATTGAAGTAAACTCCAGGTAGAGTCCATTGCTGCCCATCTTCTTTGAAGATGGCCTCAGCTGCTGCTACCAGAAGCTGGTAATTTTGTCTGTTAGGGGAAGCCTTGTTCATTAAACACTTTACATGCCATATTCGTCATTATCTCTCCGAGGGGCTTGAGGTACATCATTTATCTATTAAGTATACCTAGTTTTAAACAAACCTTTGTTTTTAGTTACCTTCTTCAGGCTTAACCTTGACAGCATATACAGAAGGCTAAAGTTTGTCCCTGTAAATGAATTACATTTGTACTTAGGACAACTACAAGCATAGTTCTGAGCACATTAAAGAATTTGATCATTTATAAGGTGACTGACCATTAACTTACATGCTAACAGTTTACAAGAAGTTGGTAGCTTTTATAAGATTAGGATTTTACAGTTTCATCCCTGTTAAGAGTTTTAAGTTTTTGAGTTGAAGATCCTTTAGCATCAAGATGAAGCTTTAAACCATAAATATAGTCCACTGAGAGACTGGGAACCTTAACTTTCCTGATCCTTTCGTAATGTACCATTATAGAATATCAGTTTCTTGTATGACTTAGTTTACCCAAATAGCTAAAGCTTAACAAAGTTAGCAAAGACAAAGAGGCTATACATACATCTTCAAGTCAATTTCTGCTAGCTCTGAATAGACCTTAGGAATTTATAAACCATGTTTATCAAACATATCTTATTCATCAAACATACATTGTTCCTTATCTAAAATTTTCTAGAAGCCTGGTGTTGACCACAGTTAGCAAAGACATAAGTGGTTAGACATACATCTTTAAGTCAGTTTCTGCTACCTTAGTAGACGTTTATAACCTTAGGAATTTACAAACTTTAATCAGACATTTGTTTAAATTTTATTTTCCATAAACAAGAGTTGAATTCAAGTTACATATACAGTATACTGTAGCAAATTAAGATTACCCATGTGTAGATTAAAAAAAAAACTATTAACATTTTTGTTACAAGATTTAAGATGACTTTTTTGTTAGAGTTTACAGATATTTTTAATCCACACCCAACTTACAAATCTTGATATAAAGAGAATTTATACAATAATCTTACAAATCTTGAGATAAGGTTTATACTTTAGCAAAAGTTTTAGAAAGGGGAGTATTTAGAGAATTAGACAGAACCAAGAAAAGGAATGTGGGACAAGCAGCTGTGATTCCTATTGGGAACGGTTTCCTTTTGAGCTGTTTTAGGTACATACTGTCTTTTCCTGTTATGTTTCCTTTTGTTCTCCTCCCTGCAAAGAGTCAGGTGACCCACCTGATGCAGGACAGAGATCTTGGAGGAAACTTTGAAACAAGCATGCTTGGGTCTGGAGAGGGAAGGCCATAACCCAACTTTGTTTCTTTTCTTTTCTTTCTTTCTTTTTTTTTTTTTTAAGATTATTTATTATTTATAGTGTTCTGCCTGCATGTGTCCCTGCAGGCCAGAAGAGGGCGCCAGATCTCATTACAGGTGGTTGTGAGCCACCATGTGGTTGCTGGGAATTGAACTCAGGTCCTCTGGAAGAGCAGTCAGTGCTCTTAACTGTTGAGCCATCTCTCCAGCCCCCCAACTTTTTTATAGCACAACATAAAATGAAATTTTAATATTATCTACATTTGAATCTCTGTAGAACTGAGTTTAACAATCAGAGGGAGAGATGAGCAAGCAGAGCAAGGAGGCTTAGAGATAAGAGACTTTTCAGAGTGGAGAGCAGATAAAATTTAGAGATAAGACACTTGGGGATCATTTGCGTAGAAGTTGTTACAGTCTGTGAGAATTTGGAAATCTAGTGTGCCGTCTCTGGCCACTGGGCTGTACTGAAGCCAAGCCATTTACAGTAAGACAGTGAGATTTAATGGAATCTCTGTGTCCAAAGAGAAAAAGAGATTAGGGAAGACAGGTGAGTATTATGAATGGGAAGAGCCCATGGTTAGAGACAGGAGCCAGCTGAGAATGGAGCAAGACATCCTTTAGAAAAAGAGTGAAGAGCCGGCCGTGGTGGCACACGCCTTTAATCCCAGCACTCGGGAGGCAGAGCCACTCGGATCTCTGTGAGTTCGAGGCCAACCTGGTCTACAGAATGAGATCCAGGACAGGCACCAAAACTACACAGAGAAACCCTGTCTTGGGGGAAAAAAAAAAGAGTGCAGAGGAGGTGGGAGAGGTTTAGGGGAAGGGTCACAAACAGGAACTCTGCCAGAGGCAGGGAGCCAACATCTTAGAGACCCAGGAGGGCGTAGAGAAGTTGCCTGATGTACCTGGGGGACTTCAACAGCAGGCTCCAGCAAGCCATTTAGGGAGACAGAGACAGCACAGGCAGCTCCTAGAGGGAGGTGAAGAGAAACTCCTGGTTAGCCCTGGTCAGGGACAGAGCAAGTTCCAGGAGGGAACTGAGAGACAGGGCTATCAGAGAAGCAGCCAAGAGCAGAGTGAGCTCCAGGAGTGAGCTGAGAACGTGGAGAGGAAGATCAAGGATAGGAGAGAGAAGAGTAAGTGTCCTGGTGACAAGAATTCCAATCTGGGACGTCCCCAAGTAGACCAAGAGACTTGTCAGAGAAAAATGTCTCAAATCACAAAGGAGAGGCCTCCCTTTCCATATGGTGGGTACTGCCTGCTGCACCCTGGGGCAACTTCTGAAGCAATAGTAGTTTCCAGAAGCCAACAGAGCCAGAGCAGGCGACTCCAAGGTGACACTCCAGTACCAGGAAAGAGTAGGTGGACAGAAGCAGCAGCTGAGGAGGCAGACTCTAATATTTGGAGTTGAAGATGGTGGGTGGCAGAAGGCAGCCGAAGCAAACGATCCATACCTTGGGAGAGTTACATCAGCTGCTTGGTTCAGTTAGGAGAGGCCAAGTTCCCCATCCCTACCCCACCCCTGTGCTGTCACCCTGACCTGCAAGAATACTGCAGGTCCAGGTCTCAGCCCGCTTTCTCTTGCTGTAACTGTACACCGCAGATGGAAGAGCTGATGAAGAATGAATTTAGTTTACATGTCTAGCGCTTGGTGCCAGCATCCCCTGGCAAGGATCTTCCTGCTGGGCGGCTCAGTGGAGGACACAGTGAGAGGCAGTAAGCATTCCTTCATTACAAAGCCATTCCCCCTAACCCACAAATCCCCTAATCCATTAATTCACAGATGGATTAATCCATTTGAGAGGGCAGAGCCCTAATCACCTCCTGGAAGTCCAACCTGGTCACACCTCATTGTGTGGATTAATCTGCATGAGTTTGAGCTGTGAAATTCAAACCCTAGCAGTTGGTTTAGCCAGAGTCTCCCTTATGGTTTTCAGGTTTGTGTGTGTACATGTTTGTGTACATACATGAGTCTATGGGTGCAGGTGGAGACCAGAATTTGTATTCGGGTTACAGGCACCTGCTGCTGTTCCCAACTTCTTATATGGGTGCTGTGGATCTGAACTCAGGGCCTCATGCTTGTGAGACAAGCTGACTAATCCCATCTCCCCAGTCCCATTCCTTCCCTTACACGAGATGTTGTCTTTTTATTTTAATTTTTGAGAGAGTCTCATCTGTCCCAGGCTAACCTTGAACTATGTAGCCAAGAACGACTTTGAATTTCTGACCTACCTGCCTCTGCCCCCTGAGTACTGAGGTTACAGGTGTGTACTGCCATGCCTACTTTATTTGTGCTGGAGATCTAACTCAGGGCTTCGTGTGTGCCAGGCAAGCAAGTACTCTACCAACTGAGCCTCAGCCTCTTGGTGTCTCTCAACTTTTTATCTGCCAAGCCTCTACCACCTGCTCCTTGGCTGTAAACTCCATACCGTTCTTACCATATTCAGAACAGAGTTCTCTTCTGCACCTAGCTTTTATTCTTTCCATCTACTACAATGGTCCTGAGTAACTCTGGTCTCACAGGCTGAGACTCTGGCCAGCTCTGGCTTTCCTCTGGCTAGGTCTAAGAAAAAGGGCTTCCAGCTGCTTTGCAGGAGGTCAGGTGTAACATCAGCCGGCACCCTAGAAGTCTGCACAGACTTTCCATATTCAAATATCTCAAGTCCACAGGTCCTGCCAGAGGGGGAGCAGCAGCCTGTGCCCATCTCCCCCTCCCTACCCTAGGGAAGAGGTGGGAGTACCCAGGGCCTATCCCTAGGCCTAGGGAGTGCCTTGCATCTCTTGTAGATCCTGGTGTGGACATCAGGTGTGGTTTGTAGCCCCTTGTGTACCTGTAGCTGTCCTGCCATAGACTAAGGCATTCTGTCCCTGCAGGCTTGGGGGTGGGGGTGCCTCCTGTATGGTCTAGGATGTAGAATTCCTGTGAGGTGGGTGGTGTCCTTAGACCAAATGTTGTACAAACTCTGGAGTGCCAAGGAGCAAACAGCCTGCAGTTGGAAGGCCACATCAGGCTGCTAGACCTGGGGTGAGGAACTCTGCTCTGGGCCTCAGTTTCCCTCATGGGACCAAGTGAGGTCAGGTGCAGGAGAAGATGTAAAGGTGGAATGCTGGCCTTCCTGATGGTGAATCTGGCAAGGGATGCCTAAAAATGGGTGGTACGGAGCCCTTAGTCTCACCCCACTGCTATAACAGTGATGGATGTGGAATAATTGGGTTAAGCTATACCCCAGAGGCCCTTCAGAACGGTCCCAATGTGGTCCTAGCGGGGCTTCTGCAGGATGTAACTCCTGGATTTAGCCCACACTTGCCCAAGCACACATGTAGGTCAAGAGCACACTATTCACTGCCCTGGAACAAGGTCTGTCCATGCTGTCTGTCTCTCTGCCTGCACAGACTGGTGTTGAGGGCAGCTGCCTACCTGTTCTCCATCTGCCTGGCCTGGGGAAATCTGAGCAAACCTCACTTTCTGTAGTGTTTAGCAAGGGTACAAGAGTTCACAATTCCCAGTGACCTTGCAAGTCAATCTCCAGATGCCTTTTGAGCCTCCCATCTCCTAAAGGAGAGGTTGCATCCCTGGGGAGAACTGAGGCAGAGATGGAGGGCTCAGGGACCCAGGGATTCCTGGGCTGTCCCGGGGCCCTCATCCCGGTCTTGGTCCTGGTCTGGTTCCAAAGTCTCAAGTTACAGCTCTAAAATTTGCTGCACTAGCACACCAGCAGAGACAGGTAAAATCTGGTGCCTGCCGCCATTGCTGGTTGTGAGGGTCTTGCCTCTCTCACCCCCACAGACCTCCATTTCCTAGCTGGGCCTGGGCTTGGGGGCTTTCTGTGGTGAGCACCGAGCTGGAAGAGCCATGCCTGCTTACAACAGAAGGGAAACAAGTGAGGAGGTGGAAAGATTTGCCTGAGGCTGCGCATTTTATAATTAGGAAAACTGAAGCTCAGACTAAATGACTTCCCTAACTAGGTTGCAATGCCAGGCACTTGTCCCCTTTTGTAAATAGGGGACTTGATAAAAAGATGTCCAACCAAGCTTCCTGTTAAGTCTCAATTCCTCGGTGCCAGTGAACGCCCACCGGCCTTTTTTGCCAGGCCTGACCGGCTACATGACTCTGGGTAATTCACGTCTCTTTTCAGACTCAGTTTCTTCATCCGGGAGATGGGGGTGGGGCGGCCTGGGCGCAGCAAGGGAAAAACTGAGCCGAGAAGTACACACCTACCTACTAACCTCCAAGAACAGCAGGCACTAGGCCCAGAGGAAGGGCGGGGTCTAAACTAAGGGGCGCAGACCCCAGG
>CABHPP010131112.1:0-27332 GCA_902168425.1 Peromyscus attwateri
CCACCAACGCCCGGCAGAAGAAATTCTTTTGAAGAGAAATTTTAAGTGTCTGTGATCAGATTGCTTGTCCACTTCTTGTTGGTTGCTCAGTCAGATTGTGATGGGGTGAACCTGATTGGGGTGTGGTATATTTAAGGTTTAATCACTGCATGTTTAAAATCCAAGTGGGCAGTGAGCAGAACATCCTAGCTTCTGCCCTGTTTTAAGGCTCCAAGGTCATTGTTCTTTTTAGGACTTGAGGGCTTAGTCTCGATCCTCAAACTGATAAGGAGACACGTCTATAAGAACAACTGGTTGGAAGCAGACTCATGAATAGAATATAGGACCTCATGGAAGAGTTTTAAACAGGGCCTAAAATGATTGCCCAGTAGTTTAAAACACTGCTCTTATAGAGGACCTGAGTTTAGTGTCTAGCACCTGCAGTGGCTCATAGCCACCTATAACTCCAGCTCAAGAAACTCCAATGCCCTCCAATATGGACACGGGCATACACACACACACACACACACACACACACACACACATACACACACACACACACGCTAATAATAACAACAACAACAACAATTTAAATAGCCAATGACTGAGCTTTCCTTTCCCTAGTATCAGGTCTCTCTCTGGTGGAGAATCTGGAGTAATCTCTCCTATGTTCATTAATATGGTTGTAACTGGATCCTATCCGTAAGTGCTACTCTTACCTGATGCTAGATAGTATGAACACCTTATTTCATGTCAAGTTAGCTTCTAAAGTATGGTTCATTTCACTGTCTTTCTGGTAGATTGTGTTCTCCATGAAGTGTGTCATTTCCTGGTGACATTATGACTTTGAATACTTCATGAGTTATTTAATCACAAAGCAATCCCTTTATCACTCACGTAGAAACCACTAAGTAAAGCTTGTGGAATTACATGATGGTATAGTGGGCACTAGAGACCAGGAAAGAGAAGTGGAGGGCAGGAAGAATTAAGAGAGACTTGAGCTACTAGAGTGATGATGGGTAGAAGAGGATCCTGAGCAGAAGGGTCTAGATACAGTCAATGTACAATATATATATATGTATATATATTTTCTACAATTAGTATACAGCAAGACTGTAGATTAAAAAAATAAATAAAATGGAAGGAGGAAGGAAAGGAAATTCTTTCTAATTCTATTTTTGTTGATAAACCTTTTACCTTATTTTTCCACTCGTGTGTCTTCTTCAGTTTAGGACAGTCTTCCATCCCTCCCAGGTCTTCTTCCTTTCTGTAAGGGCCCTGATTGTTATCCAAGGAAGGGTCATTTTTAGTCATTCTTTTGGTTCTTGTCACAATCCTTTCCATTTTGCATACAACATTCTGAGTGAGTGCTACTACATTTTCTGATCTTCAAATCCTCCGCTAGACCTCTGCTGTTGTAAGCATTAAGAGTAACTTCCCTTATGTGTGAGATGCAAGTCCTTAAAGTACCATTCACTTTCTGCCACTTTCTTTTTATCGGAGGAGCAGCTGGGCTGATGGAAATCATATTTATCTTTTCTTTCTCTGGAACTACAAGATTGGAATCTCTGTACTACTGGTATGCCCAATAGCTGCACCTCCCAAATTCTGAGAGGTCCTCCCAATAATTTTATTTAATCTCCTATATTTGAAGATGCTTTAATTTTTCTCCTGTTGAAGTCCCATCAATGTGCATTTGCATAATTTCAAAGGCACAGCATACTACCTGTGCATTTACGTCTCACTTGGACTCTGCCCTAGGGAGCTCCAGCTGTCTGTGGTCTAGCAGGAGTGTTTTTGGATCTGATATATGTATGAGATACCTGTTCTTCTCTCTTGCTTTCTCAGAAACCACTGGGGTTATTTATCTAATATAATGTTCACAAAAGCCTGAATATCAACCCAAAGGAGCGATAGTTAGGGCAAAGCAATTGCCAGCACTATTTGGAAAACTTGTGGTGACAGAACACTGGTGAATTTAGAAATAAGTTATTCCTCCTTCTTCCTCCTATTTTGTGTGGGAAGGATAGGCTGGGGTTGTTGCCTGCTGAAGCAAACCTGTGCATTTGCACCTATCAGGGTCATTCTGATAAAGTAACATGAAGGCATCTACGTAATGCACTTCTTCCCATTTTTCTTTTACCTTGTACAACAATTCTAGTAGCTAGAGGGCATGATCATCACTGAGGATCCTGCTTCTCAGCCATTTTCCTCCAGAACATGAAGTATACTGAAAGCAAACGATGTTACAAAGAAAGATCATTTTCTTTCTTTTCAGAAGCTCCTAAGTAAAAGTAGTCCAACCTGTAGCTGAAAGCTGCAATTTAGGACTAAACTGGAGTTGCTTAAGACATGGAGACAGACAAAAACACACCACACAAGACAATGATTCCTGCAGAAGAGGAACAAAAGAATAATCCCAGTAGTTCCTCATAGTTGCTCAAAGCAAGAGTCCTTAGGTCAAACTGCCTTGAAGGTACCTGTGTTTGCAACCTAAGAAACCAAATACAAATGGAAAGAAAGAGAATTCTGTAAGTGCTGAGGTGGCTCACACAACTGGTTCAAATCAAAAGGATGTTGAAGCCTAGAAGTTTCACTACTCGAAAGGGTTTTGTGCCAAAGGTACATTTTCTCCCAAAGAAGAAAATCCTCTGAAGCTTCAGGTATTCCTATGGTGTCTGACTTGGTGTGAATGCCCCAACCAGCTCACCCTGATCACAAAACTCCTGGCTAGCTCACTGTATTTTTATACAAAACCCAAATATGAGTCGGGTACCTAATATACAGTACAAACTAAAAATGTAGAGAAATAGAAGCTCGGGGAAAGTTCAAGCAGGAAAATAACGACTGGGAAGGGTAGGGACAAGACCTCAAATCCCCCTCCAGCTATGGTTGTGGATTATATAAAATGAAAGAGCATAGGAATAGAACTGGTAGCCTCGCAAGTTTTAATGGAATCAAGATTTCCAGAATTCTCAAAGTCAGTGGACATCTGGTATACCATTTAGCAATGTACAGTTCTGAAAACTAAACTTGTAAATTACCCTGTGACATGCTTAGCTTATTTTTTTTGGTACATATATAACCAAAAATGGTTATTAATTTCAATATGAGGCACCTCATTGTCCAGCCCACCACCACTTTGTACAAATCCTTCTTTTCTTGACCACAATCTCAGCAGCAAGTTGCCTTTTAAAAATAACATTATACTGTTTTCCTATTCAGAGTCTTGCAAGTAGATACCATTGAGCAAACAATGGAACTCTTACACCCTCAACTCCTGTTCATTTGGCTAAGTCGCCCACTTCCAACTTTGAAGGCTTCCTGCTATCCTTTCAATTTTCTGGGCTTGTTCTGACCACAGGACCTTTGTGCTTGCTCCTTTCACTTCCTAGTGTGCTCTAGGATGGTTTGCTCCTTCCTTCAGCCAACTGCACACTTAAGTATTATCTCTTCAGAGAGATCTTCCTGAGAAGCTTATTGATAACACAGCCCATCACACCACACAGCCCATCAACTCTCAAGATTTCGTTACTTCTGTTGGACATTTATCAAGTTCTGATGTATTTTTATCTCCCTCATTATTCATAGGCTCTATAAGCACCAGTAGTTTACTTTGTACTTAGAATAATCTTTGTAGTAAATACTCAATAAACATTGCTTGGATGAATTAACTAATCAGGAGTTGATTGACTAATACATAAACTATAATACATGTTGTAGAATCTATTTAGTTAATGGACATAATACTATCTTTTAAAATGTGAATTAACTGAAACCTTTTATGCATTGTACAATTTTATATGAAAATTGCAATTTCTGACTTCTTTAGAAAAATTAAGAAATTTTTATATTTGAGGTTCCTTAACAAATAGCACATGATGCTTATTAGACAGAGACCATCCCAGACCTCGTTACTCCTTGTGACCTTCCTGACATCAATGACTGTCTTGCACTGGCTATCCCTTTACTGCTTTCTTAATGTGCCTGGCCCCGTAAGTTTCCAAAGCCCTATATTAAGTACACATGTGGAAATTCTCCCAACCTTTGTTCCAAATATCTGTGTAATTTTTCATATCCAATTTAGAAATGAAATCGGTCTTGTGTTCATTCTTCCAATCTCAGTCGTAATGAGACACACTCTGTAGCCTGTGGTGCCACGCTGGTCACAGAACAATCAGCCGAGCTTGACAAACTCACCGGAGTCTCCATGACTAGTAAAAGGGAAGAAAAATCCAACTGTGCTTCAGAATACTTCTCACTTTTGTAAGGTTATTTTTAAAAAAGAGTTTTCAAAACCCATAGATGATAAATATTTTTCCTTTATTTTCAAAATATCATGAATATGAGATTCCTAAAGTGATTCATTTACCAGTGGGGGGCACCCAGTGTCTCAGAAGGAAAACAGCTACATTTAATAGTAGATGTTGAAGCCAGATAAAGAAAAATACAATGTGTAAATATGGAAAGAGAAAAAAAACACATCCTTTTGCTCGGCACCTATATGTTTTAGCAGCATGAATATTTACCAAGTGCCTGCTGTATGTCAGACACCATTTGAAGCAATTGAGGAACTCATACTCGGTCTCACACTCCAGAGAGTCAGACAGCAAAAACCAAACAAGCAATAAAGTAACTTTTATTTGCAGTAAGAGTGAGTAAGAACCATAATAAAAAGGAATGAGAAGAGAGGCCTGGCCAGTGGCTGGAGTAGAAATGTGATCTAGGTAGGTCCTATGAAGAGAGGCAATCTGAGCAAGACCTGAAGGAGGTGAAGAAGACATCTCTATCTGTAGTGAGAAGACTGTGGGATAAAGAATGGCATAGACCAAATACCCCGTAGCAGGCACACAGTCGGTGTGTTCAGGGAGCAGTGTGGCTACTCTGGCTGAGTTGGTTATGTGAACTCACTACTGATAAGAACAAGACCTTAAGTTCTCATGATGCTCTCTACAGAGTACTATCCCATGGGGGCAGCCCAGTTGTCTCCATACAAGACTATTGGTTTAATAAACTTACATTTTAACATGGTCATGACCTGAGGTTTGAGGCTTTATTAAATATGCAGGTTCTATTTTTCTAAAGTGTCATTAAGCAACTGGAGCCACTGGCCTTACAGATGAGACCCTGCCAAAGCCACCGTCTACACACAATGAACTCACAAACTGGCTACATGTGTGTTATCCCAAATGTAGTCTCTTGTTGTACATATGGACACAGGTGCTTTTCAAAGGGCAGTCCTTCCCTCTGCCTGTTACTCATCTGCGCTAAGAGATCAGTTCAGAAGCAGCTTTGGGAAAGCCTCTCTAACAGAACTTCCTGTCTCCTCTATGCAGCTGCTGGCAGAAAACTGGCCATTTGGAGCTGAGATGTGTAAGCTGGTGCCCTTCATACAGAAGGCTTCTGTGGGGATCACTGTGCTGAGTCTATGCGCTCTAAGTATTGACAGGTAAGAGTCTATTCGAAGGCCAAGGAGATCCTAAATACCATATAACTGCTATGTGACTTAGGGGGTCATCTGTGCAATTCAATAAAACCAAGCTCTGCCTACTTGAAAAATATCTCTGTTTACATCTTCAGATATCGAGCTGTTGCTTCTTGGAGTCGAATTAAAGGAATTGGGGTTCCAAAATGGACAGCAGTAGAAATTGTTTTAATTTGGGTTGTCTCTGTGGTTCTGGCTGTCCCTGAAGCCATAGGTTTTGATATAATTACGACAGACTACAAAGGAAAGTCTCTAAGGGCCTGCCTGCTTCATCCAGTTCAGAAAACAGCCTTCATGCAGGTACGTTTACCTTGCTTTTTCTTTCTGCACTTTCCTTATAAATATTTAACTATTTTCCCTAGTTCCCCACCTTGGTAAGCTATTGATTTATGACTACCTTTGGCATAAATTAAGAGTTTGGATCCCAAGACTGTGAGGTTAACCATTACTAATGACCCAACCTACAAGAATCAGGATAATTACTTCTCCAAGAACACCCTAGATAGCAGGGATCCAGATAAATCAGGTTCCTACAAGAATGACTGTGGCTTTATAGCTTTTGTATCTAAAGTCCCATGAAGATAGATCACTATTGTATAACCTACAGAAGACAACCCAACATTGTCAGAGAAGCAGATGGCTTAAACTATATTTAAATAGAAGATACCTGATAGTATGGATTTGGAATGGCAGCCTGTCTCTTCATCCCTTCATATATGTGTATATGTGTGTGTGTGTGTGTGTGTGTGTGTGTGTATGTATGTATGAATGTATGTATGTATATATATAATTTTGGCCCTCTATTAAAGAACTCTTGATCAGAAAATAGGGAAAGAATGGGGATATTAGTCTCTAAAAGACAGATCCTAAGTATAAGAGGTTTTTTTTTCAATAGAATTGGTTAATACAAAGGGGGTTGGTCTAATTATCATCAAAGACTATTTTCTATTTTACATGGACAAAATGGACAAAGATTATATAAACTTTATGAACTATGTATTCAATAATAAGTAAACACACACACACACACACACACACACACACACACACACACAGACGACACCAATGTGAAATAGAGAATGAGGTTGTTGTTTACAAAAGGGAGAGCACCACATCAGAAACATAAAATCCCTTCTAAGGTGGATATATCTGGATTGATAATGTTTTTGAAAAAGTAACAGCAGAAAAGAACACAGGAAAGGTAAAACTCACAAGCATTTTCTAAATTGACATTACATGTATACACTACGAACCTGAATGACAATTATAGATCTCTTTATGACTGTTTTTCACACTAAACACACTTAGTAGAGAGGGGAAACGTTACCCAAACACTGTGATTTGTTTACATACTTAACACTAATAATACCTAAAATTTGCAATACTTGGTTATTCAATGTTTTCTCTTCACATAAGAATTTTGCTCAGTTGCTTAAATCTACTATACTGTCCCAAAGAACTGAAATTATGTCCTGTAATGTTCATTTCACTTAATGCAGGCCTTTAGTTGTGTTTTCAGTAGATATGACCCAAGAAATCCTATGAAATATATGAAAGGTCTCTTACAAAGTCATTGCGCTTTTATGAACATACTTTGCTTTTAGTTGACATTTGATACGTGAGGTTTTTTTTTTTTTAAAGAAGGTATCGATCATAAAAATTCTCCCTTCTCCATAGTTCTACAAGACAGCCAAGGACTGGTGGCTGTTCAGTTTCTACTTCTGCCTGCCCCTAGCTGTTACCGCTATCTTTTACACCTTGATGACCTGTGAAATGCTGAGGAAGAAGAGCGGCATGCAAATCGCCTTAAATGATCACTTAAAGCAGGTAAGAGGAAGCAAGGGTCCAGTGGGTCCCTAATTACAGTCACAAAGGTGAAGTTCACGATGATGGAGATGGGGGTGACGATAGCTGACATTAGACATTAGAACACGGTTTCACTTTCTTCCTTCATTCTGCCATCCTTGTAACAAAGGACATTTTATGTTACTTATTCAGAGACTGTGTATATCATCTAAAAGGATCTAGAGAGAACTATTACCTTTTGTTGTTTTGTTTTAAGATAGAAGCTCAGGTAGCCTAGGCTAGTCTTGAATTTAAGGATGACCTGGAACTTCAGATCCTTCTGTTTCTACCTCCCAAATGGGATTACAGACCTGCACCAGTTTGAAACACACACACACACACACACACACACACACACACACACACACATACACAAAGTCACACACATACATAGTATGTATGTATAATATATAATTTTTAGACTTATTTTATGTTGGATGAACGTTTGCCTGCATGCATGTGCATCACATGCCTGGTGCCCGTAGAGGTCAGAAGGGGGCATCAAATCCTCTGGAACTGGAGTGATTGAGGGTGGTGAGCCACTATGTGAGTTCTGGGAATTAAACCTATGTCCTTTGAAAAGCAGCAAGTGCTCTAAGCTGCTGAGCCATCTGTCCATCCTCCCAAAACCTTACTTTTTAAAGATGAATCCCAGGCTGGAGAGATGGCTCAGAGGTTGAGAGCACTGACTGCTCTTCCAGAGGTCCTGAGTTCAATTCCCAGCAACCACATGGTGGCTCACAACCATCTGTAATGAGATCTGGTGCCCTTGTCTGGCTTGCAGACATACATGCAAGCAGAACACTGTATACATAATAAATAAAGAAATCTAAAATAAAAATAAATAAATAAATAAAGATGAATCCCTAGAGGTTTTAATTCTAACTCACACTATCTAATTGAAAGCTCATTGCCCTGGGTCTTTGGTTTTGTAAATACTGTTAATTATCCTGTTTGAGGAGAGTGTGTGCTGTGAATGCCAAGGGGTAGCTTCACACAGGCTTGAGGTCTATTTCAGAGACGAGAAGTGGCCAAGACGGTGTTCTGCCTGGTCCTGGTTTTCGCCCTCTGTTGGCTTCCGCTCCACCTCAGCAGGATTCTGAAGCTCACGCTTTATGACCAGAGCGATCCTCACAGATGTGAACTTTTGAGGTAAGAAAGGAAGACTACCGAGGACCTGGGGTACATGTGACATGAAAGGGGAAGTGGTGACTGTTGGGGGGACGAGAGACCAATGAGCAGAAGACGGAGGGGAGGGGAGGGTGCTGAGCGAGAGGGGTGAATAAGAGCAGCATGTGACGACATGTGTGAACACCCTATGACGAAACTCATCTGAATGCTAACTTAAATTTTAAAAAATAGAAAATAATAGAAATAATTGTGTAATTGCCATTCAGATGTTTCTCCATCAGTTCTCCTAACAGGCAGGAAGAATATTATTTTCTTATCCTTAGAGGCCAATTAAGACTCACAATTTTACCTTCACTCCTGTTTTAGATGGACAAATAAAAGAGATGTAAGAAAAGTCTGGAAATATATAGGCACAGAGTTGTCAAAATGATGGGTGAGTGGCAAGAGGAAACGTACCAGATCTGAGTCTTCACTCTACACATAAACCCTTTCTTTTCTGAAAGTCTCATCATTTCCAAATGAGAGATTTATTTTTAAAAATAGAGCTGGATGTGGAAGATAAAAACAGGAGAGGGCCATGTAGATGACAAGGACTGACTGAGAGGAGAAAGGCAGGCAGAGAGGTGAAGACAGATACCTTCACTAGCAAATTAGTGGTTAAACTTAAATTGTCGGATGTGGGTGATTTTGGTTTTCTTCATGAAAACATAAAGGCATGCATAAACTATATACTTGAAGACACATAATTTTTACAAACACATTTTGGGCTTCTTGCAGCTTTTTGTTGGTTTTGGACTACATTGGCATCAACATGGCTTCTTTGAATTCCTGCATTAATCCAATTGCTCTGTATTTGGTGAGCAAAAGATTCAAAAACTGCTTTAAGGTAAGAGAAATCTCTAAAATAAAACATTTCTTGCGATCTGGCATCAAATATAGGCCTTCAAAACCACTAATATTTCTATCTAGAGAGAGCTGGCAACTTGCTAATTTTCTCTGCCTTGCAGCATATATGATGTGTTTAAATATCACTTTTGTATACAAAACACTATAGTATATATTTGCTTGTAAATCCTTGTCAATATCACCCATTAGTGAGTAGCCACTCACTAATACTGTTGGAATTGCTCAGATTAACAAAATTACATGCACTGATAATCAGTGTCATGTAGTCAAATAAGAATGGAACATAATGAAATGCACTGTTCCTCTGATTTTGGTAGATTTTTTATTGTTCAGCTACAATGTCTGTTATAAATAAGTTAATTGTCTTTTCTTATGTGCTATGGGAATAAAGTCAAGGGATAGGAGATGCCTCAGCAGGTAAAAGTGTTTGCTCTGCAGGAATGTCTAAGTTCAAGTCCCCAGAACCAATGTAAAACGTCAGGCATGCTGTGCTAGGCACAGTGGCATACATCTTTAATCCCAGCACTTGGGAGGCAGAGGCAGGCAGATCTCTGTGATTTCAAGGTCAGTCTCCCTTACATAATAAGATCCTATCTCAAAACACTGAGAGAGAGAGAGAGACAGAAAGAGAGAGCGAGAGAGAGAGAGAGAGAGAGAGAGAGAGAGAGAGAGAGAGATCAGACAAAGCTGCTCACATGCCTACAGTTGTAGCGCAGAGAGGCAAGAGGATTGCTGGGACTTGATAGGCACTAGCCTAGCTCCAGGTTCAGTGGGAGACCATGTCTTGAGGGAATATGGTGGAGGGGGCCAGATTAGAACACTCAATGGCCTTCTCTGGCACATACATCACAGACACAGACAGACACAGACACAGATACAGACACACACACACATACACACACACACACACACACACACACACACACACGAATAGCAAGTATAAAAAGTTTATATCATTTCTACTTCATCTTTTATACCTTCTATGTATAGTGGCAATATGTCACTCCATGCAAAATATAATTGCACCTTACTCAGATGTTGGCACTACGGCACTCATCCATCATTCATCCTCTCAGTACTCCAACACCAAGTAAAACATGCTTCCTCTCACATGAGAATGAGCTATTGTCCCTGGCATCTCATTATTTGAAAACCAAAATTCGTTTCATTGTAAACACTAAAAAAGCTAAAAGTGTCTTTGTCCATTCATGACTCTGACATTAGCGGTAGAAGAGAACTTTTATCAAAATCAAGGCCCTTCTGCACAGAACAGGAAACCTGCTATTTCCTTAGACTCATAGTCTATCATAAAGTAAACCGAGTGAACAAAGTTTTAAAGGATTTAGAACTCTAGTGAAAAGTGGAAAAACAAAATCAAGATGTTTGCCTCCTTTATATACTTATTGCATAATAATATTGAAAGGGCCTGTGAGAATAGCATGTATGTTAAAATAGCAAGGCAATATTAAACTTGCTGACATGTGGAGAGGTGTATGTCAGGGTCAAGTGAGAAAAAGCAGGTAATGGGGCGTGTGCACATGTTACATAGACATATAAACACGAGCACATGCACAGTTGTCATATTTCTGTTCTCAGAGGGAAATGCTTGGCTTTCACGGTTGTCACAGTTGTTTTTTTTTTTTTTAAGTAAATAAGAAAAAGTATCAAAAATTAAGAGTGGCTTTGGGGGATAAAGAGATGATTCAGTGGGAAAGATCAATTGCTATGCAGGCTCAAAGATCTGAGTTCAAATCTACCATGGAAAAAGCAAGGCTTGACTGCCTGTGCCTGTAACACCAGCTTTACAGGATGGAGACAGATCCTAGAGACAACCTGAGCAGTCGGCTGGGCAGAGACCGTGAGCTTTGGACTCAGTGAGAAGTCATGTCTGAAGGGCATAGGGAAGAGTGCAATAGAGAAAACAGCAGAGACATCCTCTGGCTTCTTATATATGCATTTGTATGTACACATACACACATACATACATACATACACACACACACACACACACACACACACACACACACACACACACACACTGAAAAACTGAGTGGGTGTTTCTTGGGTAATGTTAATCACATAAGGTTTTTTTTCCTTTTTCGTATTTTTTAATTGCAAAAAATCAGCACATGCCACCAATGCAGTCATCTCTTCAGTTTTTAAAATTGTATTTATTATTACTGTGTGAGTGCAATGTGTGTATGAACATAGGTGTGTGCACACTCTGGTGCACAAGTTCTGCAGTGTGTGTGTGTGTGTGTGTGTGTGTGTGTGTGTGTGTGTGTGTGCATAGACAGAGGTGTCTGTTCTCTTTCCACCATTCATTCTGGCACTCAAACTCAGGTCATCAGGCTTTTACCCAAAGAACCATCTTGCTGACCTTAATTACATCATTTTTGAGGGGGAAAATGAGCGGATGTGGAAAGGCAGGGCCAAGAACCCTACCCTTGCAAGGAAGAGTCAGAGCCCCGAGAGCGGGAAGAGTGGTGGCCTCACGACGGAGTAAACACGTAACGGTTGTTCTGTTTCGTACAGTCCTGCTTGTGCTGCTGGTGCCAAACATTTGAGGAAAAACAGTCCTTGGAGGAAAAGCAGTCCTGCTTGAAGTTCAAAGCTAATGATCACGGATATGACAACTTCCGTTCCAGCAATAAATACAGCTCGTCTTGAAGGAAAGAATATTTGCTTAATCTCATCGTCCTCATTTTGGACAGATATCATTGGAACAAAATGAAACCTTCGCCAAATCCAATGGAAAGCAGTGTTTGCAGAAAGGCGTGCACAGATGTAAGAGGGATTATTTTCAACAGTTGTGACTTTTAACACATGATATTCATGAGCTGTTTACAAGCTAAGAAAGCAATGAAAATGGATGAAGCCTCCGTGGGAAAGCACTTAGATTTTTAGTCAGCACTTCAGCACAGCTCTTAAAAGCTCCCAGTATATTCATATGCCACTTACGTTTAAAAACAAGTTAACTCAGAACTTCTGCTAAGGAGTTTATCAACCAGTCATATGAATCTGAGTCAGGGAAAGTGTGACATTGGGAAAAAAAAAGTTTAAAATGAAGTTTCAAGTACTCAATTTGAAACTTAAAATAAATCCATTAATAAACTTTTTATGCATAATGTCATGCCATTTAAATTGTAACTGTATGTGAAATGTGAAAGCAATGTGGTTGGTGTACTCTTTGGGTCATTACAAACACCGAGATGATCAGAAGCGGGTATAAGAAAGAGAGATGGGGAAAGGTTTGGAAATCATTATGCTCTTTACAGTCAAATAAGAGCAAATGTCACAGAGGAGAAAAATGGGGATGGGTGAGCTGCTCTCACTGAGACTTCTGAACTTCCCATTCACACACACTAAAGAAAAACAGAACAGAACACTACCTACGATTTTTCATGGTTCTTGCAAATATCCTTCCATTTGATTTCCATTTGATTAGTTTCATCATCTGTAAATACTTAGTTACAAGCACTACATGTAGATGATTTAACAAAGGGCAGGTCCCAGCATTCATAGCTTTATGACGAAGAGATGCCAGTAACCAGGTAATAGACAGAATGTGAATTGCCCGGTGCAGTGTCCACATGGCAAAGAAGCAAGGCGCATTCTTTCAGCCGTGCTACGGTTAGAATGGTCACAGCACGATATGATAGTTAAAACACCATCTTTTAGAGCCATAGAAATTAGTCACTGTAACCAGCTACGTTGGAGTTATATTGCTAATTTTTTATGTTATTTCTGGAAAAAGTCAGTAGAAAGGTGACCTGGACGTGGTGCTTTTTCTAAAACTTAGAGGCCAAACTGCTTTGGGAGACTGCAAAACGCTCCACACTGTGTGCGTTCTTAATCTGCTTCCACGACATGCCCTAGGTTCACTCCGGATGAGCAGTGTGTGAAGAATGCCCAAGAGAAAACCAAGAGAGAGGAAATGAGGTGGGGTAGGAGGAAGCCTGTGGGGGAAGAGTCCCATTCTTAGCCCTGCGTTCGTCACTGCCGCGTCATATCAGAGCGAAAGGTCCTGGGTTGGCTCCAGCAAAACACAGTGCAGCGTTCTCAGAGTGACTGGGGGACAAGTCAAGCCCGAGAGCTTTAACTTTGTCTTAAAATATAACAGAATTTCCTTTTTTTTTTTTTTCCTTTTAGTAACCCAGGCCACATGTTGAAAATGAGCTAAGAATGCAGTTTTCTGCCAAAATCCACTGTGACAATACAATAAACCCAAATACGACAATGAGGTAAAAAGAAAGGACAATAATGAGCTGGCATGCCACAAGGACTCTATTTAGGAGTCACCCAGAGTTCTGGTTTACGGGTTCCGTCTCATCATTTTTTACAAATACTTTTCATCATAAAAGACACCCCAGATTTTCAATTTTAAATTAGTTATGGGTCTCCAGCACTTTTCCAGTGTGAACGAACATGTTTTTAATTCCCATTATATTTTAGATGGATTTTATTGCTGTGTACTAAGTTCTTGCATCTTAATGTCCTTCTAGTTTAACCCAAATGCTTTTCCCTCTAAATGTCAGACTTGTGAGCAAAAATCATCTTGCCAAATTATGAAATGGCATAAGTAAACTATTCATACAGTATTTGCAATACAATTGCTTTCAGTGGCCTTTTTTATTCAAAATTTTAGCATACAGATAAAGGGTGATAAGAAACAAACATAATCTCTGCATAATTAAAAATCAAGGTAAGAAAACATGCCATCGTCTAACTTTAAAGCATATTTTCTAATATTCAAGCTGCCTAATCTAGTGACGCATAAAATAGTGTTAATAAGGATGTTTTAGGTCAAAAGACTGATAAGTGATTTTAACCTATTTTCTCCTCAATTACCAGTGCTAATGTTGGTCTGTGTTCAAACATTTCTTATATCGACAATGTACAACAGGCCAAGGAACACTGCTTTCATCGAAACTTGGGTTTGTTGTATCTAACATACAATAGTAGTATAGCTATGTAAAATAATTGTGTTTTGTTTTGCTATGGTCACTTAAAGTGGCGGCTGGTGTAATTGCTGACTTTGTATTGTGTGAACAAACCAATAAACATTCAATTCATTTCCAAGAGCAGCTTATCTTTTACTATGTGGACATTCATCAATTCATACTTCTTAAATGGTTAAAAGAATAAGGATACTGTAAATAAACATTATTTATGTTAAATATATAATTATCAAGGAATGAAAGCTAAATTAAAATGTCACGATTCTGACTTTTGCTATGTTTCATTGTATATATATATATATATATATATATATATATAGCCATCCTTCACAATTGATTATCTTCTTGACAATCACTGGGATCTCTACCTTTCTTTGTCTGCATAGCTTCTTTTGGAGGCTTCCCATCTTTAAGTCTTATTGTGCTACATTAAGGATGACATGAGACTTGGGGATTACTCAATGCATTTCACAAGCAGCCTTTTAGTGTTGACTATGTGCATGGTAGAATAAAATTATTATAGGCTAAGCACCCCTCATCAGAAAATCTGAAGTCTGAAATACTCCAAAACCACAAACTTTTTGAAAGTGAAAAATTCCACATTTGATCTCCTGCTATATAATACAGTTAACATCCAAATAAAACTAAAAACGTCAAATAAAATGACCTAAATACAAAACAGATAATTGTAAGTCCAAAGGACCAGATCCTAGCATCCCAAACTGCTGTGTGTAGCTGGTGAGTGCTACACAGTCCTCTAAAGGACGGGTGGCTTACTTTTTTTTAAAGACTGTGCCAAATTATATATAGACTTGTCAGCATGGTCACAGCAGGGACAACGGAAGGAAGGATTTGTTCTTTTCCTGGAATTGAGGGTTGAGGACAACTTTACTCCAGCCCTCACCAATTTTAACAGTAACGAGGAGCCGTGTATATCGTTGAGCAGGAGGATGAAGTCTCTACTTGAAGGAAAGAACTAATCTGCAGATAGAGGATCCTTCAGATACAAACATGGAGAGGAAGAAGGGTTCTCACTGAAAGGGGTTATGTGCCTTCTCCATTCTGTGCACATACATAGAATTTTTAAGCTGACTCTTGGTGCCACATTTTAAAGTATGAATGAGTGTCAGAAGTCTATAGGTGTTTGGGGAATCTTTGTAGTGAAAGACATAACTGATCACTAATGGGAAAATAAAATGTGAGGAGGCCGAGGAAGCAAATGAAAAAAAAAAAAAGTCAACACAATCAGACTTAATTTTCCCAGAGTAATAAGGCTAAGAAAGCAAAATCAAGGTGTTTAACGACCAAAAGAACACTTGGGGATTCAGATACTGCTCTTGAAAGCTGAAAACATGCTTGAAGAGATGAAAGACAAAAGGAGAAGAGCTCCAGCACCTGGAACTGACAACAAATTGAATGTGAAGAGACTCTACCCAGCTGTGCTCACTAAGTTGGACTCAGGAAGGAAACAAGGAAGACGGGCAGGAAACAGGTGAACCGACGCAGGAAACTCAACAACTGATGTCAGCAGGTGAAGTGACAAATACTTCAACTGTGTAAGGAGCGGTCAGTCCGATAGAAGCAGAAGAGCGGGCAGAGGACAGCTTCAAGAGAGAAAAGAATCAAAAGCAGAGAGACTGCCTGGTGTGTTTAATGACAGGCACAGGCGCTTATAAATGTATGACATCATCTGGCGATAAATGAATAATGGTTCCAAGAAAACACTGATATTAGATGGTTGTGAAGAGTTGGAGAGAGAGTTGAGCAGTAGTTGTTCTTGCAGAGACCCAGGTTCAGTTCCCAGCACCCACACTGTGACTCACAACCATCTTATATCTCCAGTTCCAGGGGATCCGATGTCATCTTTTGGCCTCCACAGGCACCAGGCATGCATGTGGTGCACAGACATAATACAGGCAAAGCACCCCTATGAATAAAAAATTAAAATAAAAAATAACAATAAATCTTTAAAAATTGGCTTTAAAAAGGCAACTGTTATTCTCCCTATAACTTCTTGTCTAGATAAAAAAAAAAAAAAGACATTCATAGCTTCACGGCTTGGATAAAATTTTACCTTGTAAAAACAACACTGTTTTAATCTAATCTGTGATATGAATAAATTAAAAAGAATCTTGGAAGTAATGGGATAGGAAACGCATTCTTAATGTGCTGCAGTAAAACAATCGTGCATCCACTTTGAGAGGCACTTGGGAATTAATATAGGAAAGAAATACTTATCCTAGAACCAGACATTTCCACTTACAGACAGTTTCTCATGGGATCATGATGCAAACACCACAATGTTCACAGGGAGTACTGTTTCAGTCCCCAAATGAAAACAACTCAAACTCCAATAGCAATGTTTTAAATCACTAGACCATATAATATGTCAATAAAATGGAAAATAGAATGCTCTCCATAGGTTGATCAAGCTTGTCACGATTAAAATTTTGATGGAGCAAATTGTCATGAGTGCTGCCCTGTGCATGTAAGATGTTTGGCAGACTACTTAGCCTCTCTCCACTAAACATCCTCTCCAGTTGTGAGAGCCAATGCATTCCCAAATATCATCAAATATCTCTTGGGGGTGGGTGATCAATCCTGCTGTAAATTACTGTGGAATAGTATCATTCTGATCATATAAAGTTCAAAATCTGGCACAGTGAAGCTCTCTGGACAGAGACACATACATCATCAATAAAAGTTAAAGGAAATTATAAAACAAATAAGAACAGCTGCCGTTCTCTGAGGATGGGCGACAAGTGAGACTTAGGTAAAATACATAAGGATCTTCCATCCTTGGATCTGTATTTGTAGAGGTTACCTACAAATTTACATTATTGTTTTGCTTATAACATATCATACAACATATTTCTTCAATAAACGTCTAATTATTTCCCTTAAATAAAAAGACATATGCCCTCTTCTGTATAATGAACAATTTTAAAAGTGAAGAAAGCAGAAATGTCCATAGTTACAATTAATTGAAAAATTAGGAAACAGCATTCAGTGCTGTTCCAACATGTTTATAAATGTGAAGAGGGAAGGGTGGAAAAGCTAGAGCAGAGAAGGAAAAAGTTACTAATGGGCAAAGCCAACCCAGAATGCTGTGTATCTTCTTCCTATGCACAGATGGCTAAAAACTAAGCAACATAAAAATGGAGTGGTAAGGGAATGCAGACTCAGCCCTTCTACCTTACGTGCAAACATGACAAGTTGACCTCATGCTTAAAGGTGACTTACTTTCAGATCTGCACATAATCATGCCATTTAAGTTGTGACAATTGAAAGGTGAGTAATAAAATAAAATTTTCTAACCATCTGTCCCCCTGTACCCCACCACAACACATGCACACATACAAAAACACATCTACACACACAGGTGGACACTCACACAGAAACACTGCACCTCCAGCTTCATAAGACATGTTTTCAACTCACCACTAGATCAGAAAACCTTTTTCTAACAGGGTGCAGCATGTTTTCTGAATAAATCCATATCTTGGAAACTCTGTAAAGTCCCAAACATACAGGTTGCAGGTGCTTTCTTTTTCATGTTCACTTGAGCTGAGATCATTCATTTCTAGGAAATCCGGGAAAATTTAGAATTATAGTTGTATGAGAATATGTTTTCCTCACTGGGGGATATCCCAGAACTTAGGAGGCAGAGGTAGGCAGATCTCTGTGAATCTGAGGCCAGCTAGGCTACAGCCAGAGCTAGTTCTGGGACAGCTAGGGCTATTACACAGAGAAGCCCTATCTAAAAAAAATAGAACATATTTTCATCTAAATGAGCTCACACTAACCTGGATTTATTTTATTTCAAACTATTTATTTATTTATTTATTTATTTATTTATTTATTTATATTTACTGTTTTTTTTATTTTATAATTATGTTTATACAAAATCTCACTATGTAGCCTTGTATGCACCAGGTTGGTCTCGAACTTGCAGTGATCCTCCTGTTCAGCCTGAGTGCTGGGATTACAGTTGCCAGTTGCCAGTGACCACATTTTGGTTAACATATAAAAATGGGCCCCATTGTGATATTGTCATACGTATTTATCGTTACACATCCCTCCTAGTACCTGTACTATCTCCACCTATTAATGATGGTCCCTTTCTCCTCCTCTCATTTAATATTTCCTGTCACAGGCCATGAAATAAATACAGCAGATAACAACTCATATTCAACAGATAGACCCACTAGATGGATGGCTCTCTGATGGGGAGCCCCACTAAGCAAAGACCGTGGGGTCATTGACTGTGGAAACTGGTTGCTTCTGTCTGTCATTTTCCCCATGTGATGCCACAATTCCTCCCTGAAAAGAACAACTGTGAGGTCCTTTCCACAGCCCATTGGTGATGTGTTTTCTGCTTTTTGCACATTTATTCTGTGGATGGTTGGAAAGATGATTTCCTCAATAAGCTGTATAATGTAGCTGAAGTTTTCTCCAGTCTTGCCTGGCCCACAGTCAGGACAAATCTCTCTCACCCGCCAGTCCCACAGCCACTTAGACCCAACTGAGTAAACACACAGAGACTTATATTGCTTACAAACTGTATGGCTGCAGCAGGCTTCTTGTTATCTAGTTCTTATATCTTAAATTAACCCATATCTATTATTCTATAAGTTGCCACGTGGCTCGTGGCTTACTGGTACCTTACATCTCGCTTTTCATGGCAGCAGCTGGCAGCGGCTCTCTCTGACTCAGCCTTCCACTTCCCAGAATTCTCCTCTCTCCTCTCTCCTTGTCCCACCTATACTTCCTGCCTGGCTACTGGCCAATCAGTATTTTATTTATTAACCAATCAGAGCAAAAAATTTAACATACAGAACATCCCACAGCAGTATAATTTTGATGAATAGAAATATACTAGGATATACTTCATAACTAGATCTATTGTTCCATGAGGACTGTAAGACACTTAGAAGCCTGTTTTATTTCTTTAGCTCAAGCTGACAAGACAAGCTACATAAATTTAGCTGATTTAAGACCTCAAAACTAATTCAAAACAGACTAGTTGTTCCTACAAATGAAATGCTCAAGGACAGATTCTAGGGTATCTGTTTATGGAACCAAGGTCAGGCATGAAGCAACTTTAATAGACATAATTCTCTCAGCAATTGGCTCTCTGCACGTACTCCTAAATCTCAGTTTTACGATAAAAGGCTCAAGGTTCAGCCAACTAACTGTTTATTGCTTTTCAATGTCACTCTCTGTAGGGGAACCACTCAGAGCTATGTGCTTACTTCACAGACTACATATCAGGGAACTTGACTGATAGCTGAAAGTTGCCTTGGTTTCTCACCATGCCCAGTCAGAACAACATTTCTAGCCTGAGAGAGGCTTTGTGATTTCTCATGGCTCTTATTGTTTACTCAAGTAATGCTTTGTGACCCTGAATATGCAACTTATTTATTGTTCAGAGTTTGTTCTTGGAGAGAAGAGTGTGTGAATGAGTGAATGAATGTGTAAAAGAAGAATGAATGTGTGAGTAGTGAATGAATGAAGGAGTAAGTGAGTGAAATTGAGAGTGAATGAGTGAGTGTTATAAAAGAAGAGTGAGCATATGAGCAATGAGTGAGTGAATGGAGTGAATGAATGAAGTAGAGAATGAATGAGTGAAGAGTGAGTGAGTGAATGAGTAGTGAATGAATGATGCAAAAGAAGAGTGAGTGTGTGAATAATGAATGAAGGGAGGAATGAGTGAGTGAAATAGAGAGTGAATGAACGATGTAGAAGAGAAATGCAAGTTATGAATGAAGAAATCTAACAAGGTAGAGAGAAGAAAGATGTGTAGAAGAGAAATATATGAAGAGAAGAGCTATAGATGAGATGTATCGCTGTGTAGAAGTGTGTGGAAATGTAGTTGTGAAGAGAGAAAAGAGTAAAAGAAAAATGTATGGAAATAGAGATGAGAGAGCTGTGTAGGTTAGAGCTGCTGTGTAGAAAGAGATGTAGAGAGGAAAGATATGCAACTGTGTAGGAGAGCTGTGTGGAAAGATGTGTAGCTGTATAGAGAGAGCTATGTAGGAGAGCTGTGTGGAAAGGTGCATAGCTGTATAGAGAGAGCTGTGTAGAGAGAGGTATAGCAATGTAAAAACAGATATGTAACAGCATGGAGACAGAGATTTTTCAGAAAAGGACTTTTTTCAAATTGAAATAAAAAGGAAGTTACCATAAGAAAGCATGTATTTCTTTCTTATTTCCCCAGATAGAAAAGGTCTTGCCCTCACCACATTTGTGGGTTTTTTTTTTTTTTTGGTTTTTTTTTTTTTTTTTTGTTGTTTTTTTTTTTTTTTTTTTTTTTTTTTTTTTTTTTTACATACCCTGGGTGCTGCATGGAGACTGGCTTTCCAGTCAGTGATAATTTCCCTCTTCTGTTTTCATCACAGGCCTGAAAACATACATACAAGTATTTTCATAAAAGGTTGCATGCATATATAAAATATTAGTAAGTAATTCTGTTCTATATTCACCCAAGAGAAATGAATGCATACAGTCATAAAAGATCTGTACACAAATCTTGACGGCAGTGTGGATTCAAGTTCCTAGTGTCAGGGGAGCCACCATTCCAGTAGGAATTCTATAAGGTTGACAGATTAGAACTTCTGGGGCCACACAGATCCAGAAACAAAATATCTTGGACTATCATCAGTCATTATTACACCCCTTCATTTTGACAAGACAGAGCCCTGGCTAGCCTGGAAGCCTGGAAATCAAATATGTAAACTGACCTCAAACTCACCAAGATACGTTTGCCTCTGCCTCCCAAGTGCTGGATTAAAGACATCAATCCTAGTAATAACCATTCATTAGCCACCTCTGTGTTTGGCCTAACATCCTGTGACTATCAGGTTGTATGAAACATACAAACACAGCCTTAGTTTCCACCAACCCAAAGACTGAGAATGTCACCAGGTAACGTCTGGGCCTATAGCAGAGATGTCTTTCCTTTACTAAAACATGTCTACTTGATGTTCCTACCAATGTGTTATAAAAATACCTTCATTTATGACATTCTTTATTCTGTTATTATAAAAGCATCATAAAACTGTTGCCATGTTGGAACCTGGTATTTGGGGTAACCCTAAACTTTGTTCCCAGGTCATAGTCACTCATACTTGGCTCTAGAAAAAAAATGTCTTGTCTTCCCTTAGAGCTGAGAGCTGTGTTGTTTTGTTTCTTAGTTAATATCAGTTTTGCTCACAATATCCTGAACCTGGAAATAACCTAAATATCCACAACCTGGTAGAGAAGCAAAGAGTGGGATATCCCTATTGTAGAATTCTGTCATTAACAGAAAGGAACAAAGACCTGATAAGTGTCATGACATGAATGGGTCTCAAAAAATTATGCTAAGTAAAGCCAGACACAAAATTCAGACACAAAGACTACTTACATAGTCACCTTATGAAGTGCCTTAAATAAGCATGAACAAGAAAGAAGACTACTGATAATCTAAGACTGGAGTCTGGAAAAGGGTACTGATGACAAGCGGCTTCCCGGTGATGAGACTTTTCCAAGAACAGATTGCAGCAATGGTTGAAAATTTGTCAAATTACTAAAAATTATTAAGCTTTCATTGAAATCAGATAAATTTTGTTATATAAACTGTATGGAAACATAGTTGCTTTCTCAAAAACAAGGCATAGACATTTACAAGATGCCAGGAAATCCTGCACAAAGAGATATAGCTTACAGAAACTAGAGTAGCTGTGCTCCACAGCAGAGTCTACTAAAACTTAAGGTAACTTAGGCTGGACAAAGTAAATGTTATCCTATGAGAAGATTCTTTGAACCACAGCCCACAATAACATTAAACCTTCACGCTGTCCTTAGTGTGCCTTGTGCTGACTAGTTAGGATTTGTTTTATTGTGGCAGCACACTAACACTAACTTTGCCATCATAAATATTCTTTTTTATTAAAAATAGATTTTTTTCATACAATTTATTCTGATAAGGATTTCCTCTCTCCCTGCTCCTCCCAGTTTCTCTCCTCTATTGAGATTCACACCCTTTCTGTTTCTCCTTGGAGAACAAACAGGTAACTCAGGAATAATAATGAAATAAAATCAAGTAAAAACACAGAAACTGAAACAGGACAAAACAAAGAGAAGGAAAAAAGCCCAAGAAAAAACACAAGAAACACATATAGACACAGAGACACATATTCATACACACAGAAATCCCATAAAAACACAAAACTGGAAGACATAACATTTACACAAAAGACCTGTAAGGTTAAAAAAAAAATGCCCTTAAAAAAATCTTTATTGCGGGGCGGTGGTGGCGCACGCCTTTAATCCCAGCACTCAGGAGGCAGAGGTAGGCGGATCTCTGTAAGTTCGAGGCCAGCCTGGGCTACCAAGTGAGTTCCAGGAAAGGCGCAAAGCTACACAGAGAA
The DNA here is from genome assembly GCA_902168425.1 of Peromyscus attwateri. NCBI lineage: Eukaryota > Metazoa > Chordata > Mammalia > Rodentia > Cricetidae > Peromyscus > Peromyscus attwateri. Next base: position 22,722 of record CABHPP010131112.1, read on the forward strand.
ACCCTGTCTCGAAAAACCAAAAAAAAAAAAAAAAAAGGTCTTTATCAAAGAACCTCCAAAGATGATGCCATTGAGTTCGTTTTGTGTTGGCCATCTATTGTTGGACCTAGTGCCTTCCTTTAAGAGTGGTTAGTTTCCTCAATGACACTCCCCTGGAAGAACTAATTTTTCCTTGACAAGTGGCTATCAATAGGAGATTATGGATGGATCATGTGTCCACTTCTTCTTTGAGCCCTAGGACCCTATTTGGTGCAGACCTGTGCAAGCCCTGTGCATGCTACCACAGTCTCTGTGGGTTCATATGTGCATAGAAGGCCTTGTTTCCTTGGTGTCCTCTATCTCCTCTGGCTCTAACATTCTTTCTGCCTCCTCTTCAGCAGGGTTATCTGAGCCCTAAGAGAAGGGATTTGATGGAGACATCCCTTTTAGAGCTGAGTGTTTTGAGGTCTCTAACTCTCTGTATATTGTCTGGCTGTGGTTCTCTGTATTTGTTCTCATCTGCTGCAGAAATAAGCTTCTCTAGTGATGGTTGAGCAAGGCACTGATCTATGAGTATACCAGAATGTCATTAGAAGTCATTGTATTGCTTTTATTTTTTAAAGAACAGTAACATCTAGTTTTACCCTAGTTCTCTGGGCTATCTAATCTCAGGTTCTTGGTCACACAAGCAGTGTTGAATATAGGTTCATATTAAAGAGTGGGCATTAAGTTGAACAGATATTAGTTGGTTACTCCCACAAATTTTGTGCCACCATTGCCTGTTCTGGGATATTTGATCACACTGTGAAACTTCAAGACTGCTAATAAAATTGACTGGTTCAGAGGTGGAGCCAGCAACTAGTTGACAGGAATTAGCCATAGAGAGGATGTAGGAGCCAGGAATATAGACAGAGAGACACACAGGAAGGAATAGGAAGGGACTTAGAGAGTCATGGTCTTTTTGGTTTGGGACAAGTAGAAAGATGCTTCTCTTGCTGGTTCTCCAGTCAGAAAGGATGGTCAACTGGTTGCATCTCGTCTTCTCTGATCTAGCGAGTTTTTATCCCAACATCTGACTCCCGAGTCTTTACTGGTAAATAGGACAACAGAGACTTAGTTAAAGCCCACGTTTAGTGGCCATGACCAAGCAACTGCTAGCAGCACCCAAAACCCCACCAGGCCTTGGGCTGACCAGTGGGGTGCTGACTGTGGGGCTGCAGGGCACAGATAGCAGTTAAAATATTGGTAGATTCAGGTACAGCTGCTAAGCTGTAAGAAAAACATTTGGCATTCCAATGTGGGTCCCAACCACATGGAAAAGTCAACTGAGGCCCCACCTCAGTCAGCTGCCGCTCTTGCAAGGCTTGCCTCCAGCCAACAATGCTGCTTGCAGGGACAATAAAGGATGGACTAGCACTCAGGAACTGCAGAAGGGACCATGGTCTTACTGCTGATGTCACTGTTGCAGACAAACTGAGAAGTCAGCAGATTTGGTGAAACACATGGGAAATTCTTCTTAGAGAGTTAAGTAATATTTTTAAAAAGTAAATAAAAATAAAAATTTTTCCCACATTAAATGGGAGTTAGGAGTCTGTATAGTGCTACAATGGATGGCTTAAAAACGGAAAAAAAATCAATGAAGGGATAACCAACTTAGCTGGGATTGACATAATGACAGTTATAATTGCTATCAGCTTGATAATTCACATTTTATCCTTAAAAATTGGTTTGATAACTATGCCAAATATGAAAATTTGATTGATAAAATACGAGCTTTAGAAAGACTTTCTAATGATAAGATATACATCTTAGAAAGACCTACTAATGAAAAATAAGAAAAATACTCAGACACAGACAGAAGAATTTAGACAAGAACCTATCACACCACTGCATGATGAAACTGAAAAGGGGCAATCCTAGGTTATTAGAAAACCAACCTTAGTTTATCCAGTTACTATATAAGAATAACTAGCGGACAATAGCCACCTCTGAGGTTATACAGAAGTTAAATTAAATCCTATAGAAACATTAGGTTTGAGGAGATTTAAGGAACCAGTCATTTCATATGGTATGCATTCACCCTATGTGAAGCAGATGTTAAATTCATAGACAACTCAAAATAGAATTATCCACCAATACTGGAAAGATTTAGCTATGGCAATATTGGAAGCTGGTCCTCAGTTACAATGGAGAACATGGTGGAAAGAGGAAGATAGGGCCACAGAACAACAAAATAGGGCTAGAGGTATTGATATTTCCCAAGAGCAGTTTCTCAGTGAAGGCCAATATGATGAATTGCAAAGACAGTTTGAATTTAATGATCACACCTTAGCCCTATGTTGTTTAGCAGCTTTGAATACTTGCAACAAGGTTGAAGAATAAGGAAAGAGGTTTGAGTCATTTGCTAAAATTATACAAGGCCCAAAAGAAGCCGTCACTGATTTTTTGCAAAGATTGATTTTTAGCTGCAAATAACATAGTATCAGATCCAGAAGTCAGATGAATATTAATTGAATCTTTGGCTTTTGAAAAAGCTAATTCAGGATGCAAAAGAGTGATGAGGCCCTTAAAGGCAAGATCAACACCAACAGATGAAAGGATCAGAAACACAGCTGATATTGAATCTCATGTTTGTCATGCCTCTTTGAATGGAGAAGTAATTTCTAGAAATTTTAAGAAAAATCAAAATTTCAAATGTTATAATTGTGGTAAACAAGGTCATTAGAAAAGGGACTGAAGGCAAGACTAAAAACAATGTTTTTTCAAGAGATAATCCAAACAGAAGGCACCAGCCTTCTGGAGTATGCAGAAGGTGTGGCAAAGGCTGGCATTGGAGTAATGAATGCAGATCAACAAGGGACAGGAAAGACAACACTTTACCATGTGATTAAGGACAGACCAGCTTCAGTAGATACAACAAAATTTTCAGGAGAGACCAGAAAATAAGTATTTTGGCAGTCTGCTACAAATGATCAGAGACCAAAACTAAAAATAGAAATCAATGGCATTATAGGTTTGTTGGACATAGGCACAAATGTAGCAATAATTTCACCAAAATGTTGGCATCCAGATTGGCCTCTTCAAGAAGTAAATATTCAACTTCTAGGGATTGGACCTTTTTCTCAGGTAAAACAAAGTACAAGATTGGTTGAATGTACAGGGCCAGAAGGACAGATAGGAAAATTAAAGCCATATGTGGATGACATAGCAATGTATTTATAGGGATGTGATTTCCATTGTTGCAGAAATGGAAAACACAGATTAACATTCTTCCAAGCTCAGAAACAAACAATTAAAAAAAGAATACTTCTGAGAAAAATATTAAAATGTATTATTAAGAACAGTCACAGATTGTATAGGTTGTATACTAGCAGGGCATGACAGCTGTTGGTCTTTCAAAGGTACCAATAGCCCTACCTTTAAAATGGTCAACTGACAAACCTGTGTGGGTGGAACAAGGGGCTTTGACATTAGAACAATTACAGGTCCTGGAACAGATGGTACAGGAACAGCTAAATACTCAATAAATGAAGAAGTCAACCAGTCCTTGGAATTCTCCTATATTTATCATTAAAAAGAAATCAAGAAGATGGAGAATATTAACAGATCTAAGAGCCATAAATAAAGGGATTCAGCCAATGTCTTTACATCATGGAGTATACTTACCTTCTTTATTACCAAAGGATGGTCTATTATAGTGACTGATTTAAAGACTGCTTTTTCACTATACCTTTACAAGAACAAGAGAAAAATTTGCCTTCACAGTACCCACTAATAATAATTCTCAACCTGTTAGAAGGTACCAGTGGAGGGTTTTATTACAAGGAATGTTAAACAGACCCAATTTGTGTCAATATTTTGTCCTACAGCCATTAGAAATATTTTGTAAATATTTTCCTCAATCTATGATTTACCATTATATGGATGATATCTTTTTTCTTCTTCTTTTATTATTATTATTAAGAAATTTTCTATTAATTTTAAATACCAACCACAGATCTTCCTCTCCTCCCTCCTTCTGCCCCCAGCATTCCCCCCACAACTCACCCCCTATTCCCACCTCCTCCAAGGCAAGGCCTCCCATGGGGAGTCAGCAGAGCCTGGTACCTTCAGCTGAGGCAGGTCCAAGCCCTTCCCCCTGCAAAAAAGATGTGTAAGGTGTCCCACCATAGGCACTAGGCTCCAAAAAGCTGCACATGCACCAGGGACAGATTCTGACCCCACTGCCAGAGGGCCCCTTAAGTGGGTCAAGCTACGTAACTGTCTCACCTATGCAGAGGGCCTAGTCCAGTCCCATGGAAGCTCCACAGCTATTGATCCACAGTTCATGAGTTCCCACTGGTTTGGTTTGGTTTTCTCTGTAGGTTTCCCCATCATGAACTTGACCGCCGTTGCTCATATAATCCCTCTTCTCTCTCTTCGACTGAACTACTGGAGCTCAGCCTGCTGCTTGGCTGTGGATCTCTGCATCTGCTTCTATCACTTACTAGATGAAAGCTCTATGATGACAGGGTATTCACCATCTGATTACTGGAGTAGGTGAGTTCAGGCACCCTCTCCACTATTGCTAGTAGTCTAAGGTGGGGTCATCCTTGTGGATTCCTGGAAAATTCCCTAGCACCCTGTTTCTGC